>PVJO010006641.1:0-87563 GCA_004026905.1 Hystrix cristata | reverse complement strand
TTTTTTTTTTTTTTTTTTTTTTTGCTCAGATACTTTCGTACGTTTGCTTCTAGATTGCTCCATCAGCTTTGTAAGCAAGTGGAGGATGGGGTATATATCATGCAATCTGGGACCCATCATTCAGTGCAGGACACCACAAATTAATTTCAGCCCAATCCCATTCAAGCTAACATACAGTTAGTGAGTGCCAGCTACATGCCACTTCTAGGCTTTTGGGATTCAACTAAATAGAAGAAGATACAGGCCTTTCAGAGCTTAGATTCTCATAGGTAAATACAGACAACAGCTACACAATAGCTAACATGTAGATAAGTTGCATCATATGGTGGAAGGTGATGGGCATCATAGAAAAAAGAAAAAGACAACCAAGGTAAAGGGCATGAGGAGTGTGTGTGTAGGTTAGGGTGTCATGTGTGTCTGTGTGTGTACACAGTTATTAACTGGAATACATTAAGTAGAAGGAAGTATTAACAGAGGTATTATGTAGAAGGTTAGACTAGGTCTCATGGAGAAGCTGGAAACTGACTGAAGACTTGAAGAAAGTCAGAGAATTGGACACGTGGATATCTGAAATAGGTCTGCAGACAGGGGACCGCTAGCAAAGGCCCTAAGGGATCAAGGGAGGAGGAGGGATACTCTGCATGCACATGGAGTATCTGAGGAACAGCGAGGCTGCCATGTGGTTGGAGCCAAGTGATATGACTTATATCTAGATGTCCCCCAAAGCCACATGTGCTCAGAGGTGGGGCTTTGGGGAGGTGACTTGATCATGGGATTAGTCCACTGATGGATTTATCACTGGGTGTGATGTTGGGAGATGAGGCCTGGCAGGAAGAGGTGGGTCACGGGGGCCATTGACCTGGAAGGGTGTATTTATACGAATCCCCCCTCCTCCCTTGACCTCTTGATCCTTCCTGCCTGCCATGCCGTGACATAGGAAGCTGAATGATCTCTCAGGTGGTTGTGCTGAGGTGATGGGGGTTGGGAGGCAGAGTAGGACCAGGGTTGAAGCAAGGAGCTTTCTCAGGAGACTGATTTTTACAGATACAACCCAACTTAGGCAACTACGTGAAAGATCTTCAGTGCTCACATTTAAAAGCTGCAGAATCTTCTTACATGATCATTAAAAGATCAGTTAAAAAATACACATTATTTAGATTTTTGAACTAATTGACTAAGACTGATAATTCGGCTTATCCCCCAGGGTTGGCTTCAAGAGACTATTCCCCTCTTCGCATCAACAAACACATACAGATTTGCCATCTTGACAGGGGTGCAGCTCAGCGGTAGAGCAATTGCCTAGCATGAGTGCTGCTTTGGGTTCCATCCCCAGCACCGAAAAGAAAAAAAAATTGTCATTGTCAGTAGAGTATGTAATTGGCTTTTAAATAAGGTTTTTGAAAAGCCCAAAAAGTTTTGAGCAAGGCAACATAATAGAATAAGCATACAAGGTGTGATTGACAAATGTGATGAATGTTTAAATTTAAAAAATTATTGCAGTAAGAGGCATGTTGCCATTAAGTTCCCTTAAAATGTTGTCCCTCACTTAGAACAACTTATCCCACTGTTCTTGCTGTTTTCTGAAGCAGTTCTGGAAGTCCTCTTCAAGAGTGTCTTTGATTGCACTGTCCTGGCTGCCTTGATGTCTTGACTAGAGTCAAAACATTTATCTTTTATTGTCATTTTGACTTTTCAGAAGAGCTGGAAGTTGCACGGTGTCAGATCTGGTGAGTAAGGTCGATGAGGACCCACCGTAATGTTTTTATGAGTCTGCCTTTTCCTTTAGCAGCAGCATTCATCGTATTTTGACCACACCTCACAAGGACATTCATGAAAGAGGAATTCCAGGCCTGCTTTAGAAAGTGGCAAGAAAGATGGGATAAGTGTGCTCAAAGTGAGAAGTATTTTGAGGGGGATTAATGTCAATGTGTCTTTTACTGTAATAAATTTTCAAAGAGTTAAGAATCCACTGTATATTTTGATCATATCTCATATGTCCTTCCAAAGTGACTATTTTTGTTTTGTTTTGTTTTGTTTTTTGAGACAAGGTCTCACAATGCAGTTCAGGCTGGACTTGAAATCACTATGTAGCCAAGGCTAGCCTCAAACTTACTGCAATCCTCCTGCCTCAGCCTCCTGAGTGCTGGGATTGGAGGCATGTGCCACCATGCCTGGCCAAAGTGGCCATTTTATTTATTTATTTATTTTTTGGTGCCGGGGATCGAACTCGGGTCCTTGTGCTTGCAAGGCAAGCACTTTAACCACTGAGCTAAATCTCCAGCCCCAAAGTGGCCGTTTTAAATGGGACAATATTTATTTTGATATCTAAGTGCTGCTGTGTTTGTTAAATGTTCTTATATGACAGGATCTCTTCTGTATTCCCCTTATTCCTGAGCCAGGGCTCTGCCGTGCAGTTGACCCAGGAAGAACTCAGGGAACAGAAGGAAGCCTTGGGTATGTTGGCGATGTGCTCATCTGCCAGCCAGCATTAAAAATTCCATTTGAATTTCCAAATCCAGCTAGTTCTGAGGGGGCAAACTATTCCTCATGAGAGGTGGCAGCTGAATATTTCAGAGAAGTTCTTTACCTTCTCTTCCTATGGAATGAAGGTGAGCACTTTTCCGTGAGCTTCTCTGGGGGATTTAAATAGACGAGCAGCTAGGAGGGAAATCAGCTGGCCATGGGGTGAGTGCACTTCTGGGTGACTTCTGAGGGTGCGGGTCACTGGCAGATGATACAGAAGAAACGGAGAGCTCCAACTTTGCCCTCATGTTGCTCCCAATCAGGTCAGGAAAATAGAGCCTCGACAGCAGCAGGATGCTGCTAGACACATGCTGCTGGGTCCCCCAAAGAAGGGAATCTCCTTATCTCTAGATGTTTGGGTGTTTTAAAAGAATCTTCCATAACATCCCTTGTCTAATTTCATTGTTATTGCAATCTCTGGAATAAAGTCGTGGTGTGTCACAGCTGTAGAGGTTCTTAGAGATCAACTATTTTACATGACCCCTTTGTTCTCCCAGGAGGAACACTCAAACACAAGGCAGAGCAGCTAGAACTGAAACTCGGGGTCTTGCTTCCGGTCCACATCCTCTTCTGTACTGTGGGAACGGGCTGGGGTTATAGGCTGAAAGTCATAGGAGCACTCGATGAGGCTGGGGGGAGGTGGATCCAGAAGGAGGAGAAAGAGCAGCTGTCCTGTGGGGTCCCCACAGGTGAGGCGCAGTCAGGGAAGGGAAGATACGCTGGTTCCTGGAGAGTCTGGTGGGCTGGGCCACAGAGGACACCCCGATGCCCAGAGTCACCAGGACAAACTTTGGCCATTCATTAATCCTTTCTGAGGCACAGATATGGGACATAGGGGCAGAAGCAGGGCAGTCAGGGGGTTGGGAAGAGGTAGCCCAGGGATTCGTACACCAGGCCTCAGCAGTAACTGAATTCCTCAGCTTGAGGTTTCAGCCACTGGCCTGAAACAAAGACCTGAGCCTGAGATACTTCTTATCGGCTCCTGTCTGGGACTCCAAGCCTTTGCTGAGGACCGAGGCCCTCCAGTGGGCCTATTCTTTTCTTTCTTATTTGCAGGGCTGAGGATGGAATACAGAACCCGTCTTAGTTACTTTTCTCTCCTTGCTGAGACAAAATACCCGACACCCCAAGTGGAAGGGGGCAAGGTTTACTTAGCTCACAGTTTGTAGAGGTTTTAGTCAGCTGGATGCAAGGCAGGGTGGCCTGGCAGACAGGCAGAAGGCAGCAAGGTAAACAAGAGGGACCAAAAGGGACCTAAGCAGCTTCTTCCTGCCATTCGTATCTTATCCAGGCTGCCAAAATTAGGGTGGTGCCAAACCAAGCAGTGGACTGATTTAGTAATCACACGCCCTTAATCCCAGCATCACACACTCTAGATTCGGCCATCTCTGAAAAAGCCCCACCTGTGACCGCGTGAGGCTTTGGGGGGACATGTAGGCACAAACTGTAACAGAACCTCATCCGTGTGAGGCAGGTGCTGTACCTGTGTGCTGCAATCCTGCCCCAGAACATGAGGCCAGACTCTTCTTCGTTTTTTCTTCTTTTTCAAAGATGATTTTGCAATGTTGTCCAAGTCACCCTTGAATTCCTAGTCTCAAGTGATCCTCTCACATCAGCCTCTCGAATAGCAGAGACTACAGGTGTGTGCCAGCATGCCTTGGGGCATTTCTTGATGTAGTGGCGGTACAGTGGGCACCTGCCTGGCGACTGCCAAACATCAGGTTCCTGGACCAGACTTGCTTTTCTGTGTGGCTTCTTGGTCAGGGCATTTAGCAAAGTACCTCTTACATTTCGTAATTAGTGAATATTAGTTATATAGAATAGCGGGTGTCATTTTAGCATATTTGTACATACATATTACATGCTTTGCTCACTTTCTTTCCCCATTACCCTACTTTCCCTTTTCTCCCCCTCCTCCATCTGCTTCTTTTTCTCTAAGAGTCTCCCTTCTACTTTCATGTCATTTCTTTTAAAAAATTATTTATTTAGTTTTTTTTTTTTTTTGAGACAGGTTCTTGCTATTAGTTCAGGCAGGCCTGGAACTCACCATGTAGCCCAGGCTAGTCTCAAACTCACAGTAATCTTCCTGCCTCTGGCTCCTGAGTGCTAGGATTACAGACATGCACAACCACACCCAGTTTCTTTTCTATTTTTTATTTTAAGATTTTTTTCTAGATTCATCGTATGAAAGCAAATATAACATTTGACTGTCTGAGTCTGGCTTATTTCACTTAACATGATGATCTCCAGTTCTATTCATTTATCTGCAAATGACATAATTTCGTTCTTCTTGTTGGCTGAGTAATATTCTGCTGTGCATGCACACCACATTTTCCTTATTCATTGATTAGGTGATGGGCACCTAGGCTCATTCCGTACCTCGGCTGTTGTGAATTGTGCTGCCAGACACACAAGTGTGCACGTACCCTACAGCATGCAGACTTGAATTCTCCTGGGACTATAGTGAGGAATGATATAGCTGGATCAGGTAGAGCTCTATTTTTAGTTTATTGAGGCATCTTCATGCTAATTTCCATAGTGGCCATGTTAATTTACATTCCCAACAGTGGGAAGGCACCTGTCCAATACTTGATGAGAGCGGAGAGCCGTCCCCGACTGGGGAGATGGAGTCTCAATGTGGTTTTGATTTTCAGTTCCCTGATGTTGAGCAATGAGCAGGGCCTCCTCCCACATGCGCCTGCCCGTGACTCGGGGCTCTTGTTACAGTGCAGATCTGGAGTCAAAGGTCCGGGGCAGGCCTGGGGTCTGCGTTCTAACAGGTCCCAGATGATGTCCATGCAGCCAGTTTTAAGGCTGTACTTTAAGGCACAAGCCTTTACATGAGTAAGGAGTGGGGGTTAATTTTTCCCAAATGCTCTTCAGATAATGGTCTTCCCAGGGCTTCCGCCTGAACCCTTCCTACCTTCAGACCCCTTCATAGACCCCTTGCCTCTCTGAATGTTTGCAGCCTCTGCTGTGGCCCTTGGCATTCAATGTCCGGGCTGCCTGAGTGTGTCTGTTCGCTGTCCCCCCACTAGATGGCTGGCTACCCATGTGCCACTCACTCCCAGGCCTTGTCAGGCCCAGCTGCGTTGTTGTGAGCGGGTCCTGGACTCACTCTGCCTTCTGGGGCCAAGCTGTCCTCTTGCTCTGTTGGCCTAGGGAACCTTGGCCCAGCCATTCTGCCTGTCACTATTGCCTGGGCTGCCATTTCCAGAACAATGAGATGGATTCTGTTAACCTCCTAAGAAAGTGTTGAGTTCCGGAATAGGGGTGACATAGTTAGGTCTTGGCAGAGGAGGAACCGCCCAGCAAGGCCAGCCAAGGCGCCACTGATCTGAGTCCAGGGAAAAAGTGGCTTCTCAGGAGCCCTGGATCCTGGCCACCTTTAGACAACTTCTTCTTTCAACTTCCTTTCATGTGTTTTAACTTCTCAAATGTGCCAGCTCCTGGCTGCTCTCAGACGGGGTGGTGTGAGGGTGTGGGGGGTGGCCCGCACTGGGGGTCCTGAGAGGTGGGGTGGGCAGGGTCACACTGGGAGGGCTCACGCCGCTGCAGGCCTTTCTGTTGGAGACTGCTGTGTTAGTGCAGGTGGACAGATTCGGTCCTGTGGACCCGCGTGCCGATCCACACAGGTGACAACCCAGCTGTCCGCGCTGCAATAGAGAGGGCTGCACAGGGCAAACTCACACTTGGACTTCTCTCCCCTTTCTTCCGCCTTATACCTCTCTCTTTTTTTCTCCCTTTCTCTTACACACATACACACACACACTCACACACACACACACACGCACAAGTACTTAACCAATTAAGTCTGTCGAGCGCTATTTGCAGATGACGGTGTGGAGTTGTGTCCGGCCTCATTAAATGTCAGGATTAACAATACGGCACTTGGCAATCAAGGCTGCTCCCTGGCTGTTAGTCATTAATCACCATCTGACAGTCCTGAATTGGAAACGAGGAGCCCGTTCACATGTGTTCTGTGCACCTAGTTACCCTCTCGGTAATCAGTCTCTGAAAAGTTTCCTTTGACTGTGTGCCTGCGGGGCCTCTGTCCTGGCACCGGGGCAGAGGGTCATTAGACTCTGCTCCCCTCTCTGTCCCTTGATGGGAAAAGAAGTTGAGGTCCTAAAAAAAACACCAGAGAGAAGAGTGTGTTGTTTTTGGCCTACTCGTTCCTTCCTAGGCCTGTTTTATGCAGCCTTGTTTTTATATTTGGGCCCCAAGGCCAGGAAAATTCGTCTTCTCCCTGAAGAAACCCTGAGAGACAGGAGGGAGCATGGTTCTGCTCCAGATGGCACTGGGGCACATTCTTGAAGTTTGTCCTTCCCGAGCTGCTCAGGTGTGGACTTGTGTCTGTGAGAAGGGGACTCAGTGCACGCCAGGTCTGCTTCAGGAGCTTGGGCCTGAATGCCAGCAGGTCTGCTGGGCCCTCTGCAGAACCGGAAGGAAGAAGTGGTAGCCCATCGGGGTCTATCGTCAATGCCTCTCCACAGCCTTATTCATTTGTGCATCATATTCGAGAACTGTCGAGCTTCTGTCACGTGCCAGGTGCAGACTGGACACCGGAAATAGCAGTGAACACACGGTCAAGGCCTCTGTCCTCATGGTGGCTGCCTTTAGAGGGGGAATAAGTATCCACTAGAGAATCCTATATTGGGGCACAGAAGTGCTCTTGCCCCAGAGTCCTGGGGTGAGTGTCGCCCGGCTGCTGGGTCCTTCCAGGGCGCAACCCCGAGCTGCCTTTCCTGGACAGTGTTCCTAGTTTGGTGCTTTCCTGACCCAGCTCCTTCTCGTCCCTCAATGATCTCACATTTCATTCCCTTTAAAGCCTGCCTCTGTTTATTTAGATGCTATTTCTATCCCATTTGGTGGACACTGATGCATCAACAGGGCCATCTTCTCCCTTAACCTACTCAGGGGCACGTTTCTGTGGTGTTTTCCTGGACTTCATTCCTTAACTCCAAGGAATGACGTTCTGTACCAGCCACCATGCGCTGGGGCTCCTCTGCCCACCGCTAGGACTCGTGTGCAGCATGGCGCTCAGGGTGACGGGCTCAGGACCGTCCTGCCTGGTCTGGACATGGGCACCGTGGCTAGAGAAAGGGATCTTTCTGGAACAGCTGGTCACTGGGCCCTGAGGAGACAGAGTGTGTTCTTTCTCTCTTTCATGATTGCTCTTCCTTTGCTCCCTCCTTTGTGTTTCATCCCCGTGGCTCTGCCTCATCCAACTAATGACTTCTGTTGGAAAATACTGACAGATGCTTAGCCCTGTAGCAGGTTCAATTAATGGAGCCTAGACAGCACTTATTGATTGTCCACCGTGTGCTGGGCACTGTTCTAGGCATGGAGGGGCATGAGGGTGAATAGAACACTCTTCCTGCCTTTAACAAGCTAATGGTCCAGTGTTCGTGGGGGTGAGAGATACTTGGAGAAATATCATAAAGGAGATGAAAATAAGGAGTCAAAGATAATTTAGAGCAAAAGGAAACTATAATACTGGTAGCTCAGGATAAAAATGAGAGCTGAGAACACTGAGGAGGGACATGAACCTCCTAGGAAGGAGCCTGATGTCCAGGAAACAGTGGATTGTTCCACTGGCCTCCTGAGACAGCCTCCCTTAGGAACAGCTTTACTCCTCTGTGCATCCTCTGTCATCATGTGCTGCCTCACCACAGGCTCCAAAGCAACAGCCAATCATCAGCAGGCTGAAACCTCCAAAAGTATGAGCTAAAAGAAACCTTTTCTCTTTTTAAGTTTACTCTCAGGTGCTTGTTACAGTAACAGGAAGCTGACTCAAACAGCCAATGAGTTTCCAAAAGTACGAAACACACTCTTCTATATTTAATTTCAAAATCATCTTTCTGGGAGAGAGAAGACTGTCTTCCTCTAAAGCTTCACATTCCCAGCAAGAACCTTTTAATTACAGCAAGAGTCTTGTAATTACGTATTGATTTGTGTGATTATTTGCTGAAATTCTGTTCTCATACGTAGCTCTCCATTCATAACTCTGGGAGCTAAAAAGTCACAAGGCCTTTCCCGGGCCTCCCACAACACAACCAAGAGCCCCTGCTCTGCACAACTCTGCCTCCGTCTGCCCTTGCTTGCCTTGGTGTGTGGAGGCCAAGCCTGGCCCAGGCTGTTCTTGGGGTCCCAGGGGCGGGGGGACGGGGTGGTTAGCAAGCTCACTCCAGCCCCTTCTCCTCCAGCTCTTTGTTCCTTTGGCTCTCCAAGGCTTGAGTTACTGAGTTTTTGTCCTTCCATGAAAGCATAGCTGAAGGGGACAGAAGCTCCAGGACAGGGGAATCGTTTGGTGTCCTGGTATGACTCTCAGCAGTGTGATACCTTTTCCCTTCCCCTAGTGGACTCTGTGTAGCCTCCATGTCACATTCCCAAGATGGTGCCCAGAACTTAGTTCTAAACCACACTTCCTTGTTCTACCCTTTCTGTGTGAACTGCACAACACTCAACTTTTCTCTCCTTACCACAACCAGAGTTTGTATATTGAAGCGCATAGTTTTTGTCTCCTTCTGTGTCTGTCAGAGCATGAGGGCAGGAATTGCACACTTTGGTTCACTCTTGTCTCCTGGAGTCCAGCCCTGAGTTTGGCAGCTACAAGAGGCTCCGGAAACACCCCAAACAAATGCACTAATGGTCTTGGGTCCGTCCATGGGCTGGAGACTCTCAGGGCTGGGTAAACTAGTGTGGCTCACCTCTGGAACTGAAGTTGAGGCAAGAGGATTGTAAGTGCAAACCAGCCTGGGAAATTTAGTGAAATCCTGTCTCAAAAAAAATTTTTTTTAGCAAGCTCAAGGCCTTGAGTTTGATCCCTAGCACCCCCCCCCCCCAATTTTTTTTTTTTGAAACAGGCCTCACTTATGTAGTTCAGGCTGGCCTTGAACTCACTATGTAGCTGGCCTTCAACTCATGGTCATCCTCCCCTCTCAGCCTCCTGAGTGGTGGGATTACAGGTACATACCAACAGTCCCTGCTCAAAATAAAATTTAAAAAGGGCTGAAGATATAGCTCCGTGGTAGAGTTCTTGTTTAGCATGCAAGAGGCCCTGAATCACCATTACTGGGGGGAAACAATAAAAGCAAGTTCCTGATCCCAGCTGTGCCCACTACCTGCCTATCCCTGCCAGGCTCTGAACTTGGACACCCCAAAGGGCTCGGAGACCCCAAAGGGTTCGGAGGACCCTTCTTTTACCTAAGCAGGATGAGCCGCAGTTTGCTAGAAAAAGCAGGATGTAGAAGAGGAGGGCCACTGCAGAACCCAGAGCAGGCTGGGGGAGGCCAGCAAGGGAGAAAGGCCAGGCTGGGGTGGGGTGGGTGGGAATGCCCGGCCTCCCTCTTCCCCGCTCCCACTGTGCTCCCCCAGAATGGGCCTGAGGCTATGAGAACTCAAGGAAGTAGGCGCCGCTGTCTGGCACGGAGGGCAAAGGACTCTTCACCCTCGTAGTGGGTTCTCAGCCAGGGGCATCTGGGGCTGAGGGACAGTGTAGTTATCTTCATATCTGGGAGTGTTACCTTCTCCCCTCCGCAGAAGGTCCTGGCCCGAATGTCTAGTACCCTCTTTCAGGAAAAAGCCAAGAGATAAGAAAATCTGAGGGGTCTGGTGCTTTGTCCTTTGGGGGCTGTCCCAGAGCTCCTGAGATCCAGGGAGGGAAGGCAGAGAGCCCACTCTGCCCAATGGGGCGAGCAATGTTCACTCCAGAACAGCAGGGCTCCCTCTGGGCCCCCCTCTGTGCCCCTGGGAGCCTCGCGGGAGGCCCTGCTCCTGAGGTGGGGCCTCCCTCAGCTGTGTCGCTTAACTCTGTCCAGATGCTGGCTGCCGGGGGGACCGGAGGCCGGCAGCTATAGTGGAGATGAGAGGTGGCTGGGGGGTGTTGGAGGGATGGTGGGAAAGGTTTTGGGGGGGTGTTGCCTTGAGGGGGCAGTGCTGGGGGGAAGTCAAAGGCTTCGAGTTGGGGCCTGTTGGGAGGACGGCCGTTGGCACCAGGAGAATCCATCCAGCAGAGCCAACCCTCATTAATCATCCGGGCGGCTGAACTGCCAGCTCCTTTCAAGATCTTTCAAGAAGGGTTTTCACCCAAAATAGAGTTGAAAATGTGCTGGGCCCTACTCAGAATCTCATCAGTCCGGGCATTATGGGAAGTGTCAGGCGGGCTGTGACAGACAAGGCCCACTCTGTTCCGGGGGTCCTGACTCCCACAGCCTGTCATATCAAGCGCCTGATCAAATTTGACAGCTTCATTTGTACCTACAGAATAGATAAAAGGGGCTGTTCATTGAAACAAATGGAGGGGAAGGGGTGGGGGGGTGAGGGTGTGAGGGAGCGTGTGTGCATGTGTGTGTGAGTGTGTGTGTGTGTGTGTGTGTTGGGGGGACGGTGGCGCGGGGTAAGGGGAGGAGCAGGGGTGCACAGAAGCCTTCTTTCTGGGCACTCTTCTCCACACTCCTGGGGCAGGTGAGTGTCAGGAAGGAGACAGGCGTGAAGGCCCGTCGGGGTGCAGGCACCAAGAGCCCCTGGCCCCAGAGCTAGTGGAGCTGGAAGGTGGGCCCTGTGAGCCGGGGCAGGGGCAGCTGCTTTGTGCAAAGAGCCTTCTTCCCTCCCGCTGCTGCAGGCCCTTCAGGGTGCTGCTTCCCCGGCCTGAGCCCGTGACCCTGCTCAGGCGGGTGGCTGGTGGTGGCACCTCTGCGGGTGGCCCTGAAGTGCTGGCCTCAGTGCCTTTCTGCTCCTGCGGTCAGTAGCTGGCCCACCTTGTGCCGCGCAGGCTGCCCATCCTCGAAGCTCTCTTCTCTCCCGAACAAATGAACGAACCCTTCAAGCTCCCAGGTGGTCTGAAGGCCACTCACATTTTGTGGGTCCCCTTCATTGGCCATTGTCACACCTACCATTGAGGGTATGTGCTTGTACTGTCTTCCCTACTCCGTGGTAAGCAGTCTCATGTGAGGGGGGCCATGTCCTAATTGTTCTCCACGCCCCAACAGCATTGAGCACACACAGTAGGTTCTCCAGAAACGGTTTCTGATTGATTACGGGCATGCACAAGTTAGTGCTCCCGGTGGGGCTCGGTCATGACCTTCAGGGGCTGAGCTGCCACCAAGGGGCCGAAAGCTCCTTTTTGACCCGTGGTCCTTGGAAGGGAAGGCCAGGGATTCGCAAGGGGGCCCCTGTCCTGCTTCCACCCACGTGGAGTCTTTGTGCAGTCCCAGAACTGTCTTGTGAGCGGTGAGGAGCCCCACTTGCTGCCCTGGCTGGATGCCGTCATGGAGGGCTCCACCTGCGCACTGTGGGGTGGCCCTGCGGGGAGGAACACAGGGATCGCTCCTGCTTATGGGCTTTGCAGCCTCAGGCAAAATGTGTCCAATAGCAGCCTTGTTGCGGAGAATTGCTGCTGGAGTTAAATGGAAATTTGGATGGAAAGTGCTTAGCACAGTGCCTGGTGCATAGTGAGCACTTGACAGATGTTAGAAAAGGAAAAAGCCTCAGTCTAGTCCCTACAGCCTGGACTTTTTCATCTGAACTCAGAGAACATTGTATGGCTAGCTCTCGTTTGCCAGTGACCATCGATCATGACCCCTTTCTTATCCATCCTCAGCTTTCTGTAAGGCTGACATCTGCCAGCATCAGTAGAGCCCAATACATCAAAGGTCCCCACCCTTCCAGTGGAGAGGGCCGTCAGTGCCCTGTCCCTGTGCTCAGACTGGTGGGTTTGCACAAGCACCAGGTGGAGGGCTCAGTCCTACGCAGTGTGCAGGGCAGATCTCTGTGAGCCTCAAGGATCTCACAGCCGTGAGGCTTCTGTCCCCCCTTAATGAAGCTGGCTGTGTGTGGCTAGAGTGGTCCATCCCAGAAGAACCTGTATTTCTTACACTTTCAAATGTCAGTTACGTCCTGGCACGCAGGACCTGGTGAGTGTGAGGGAGCTTCTGTTCAGCAAGTCTGAAGCAGCAGGTGGAAGTGAGCTGGGTGAGGGGAAGGTGAGTCCTCCTGGCTCCTGCAGTATTCGTGGTGCGGCCCTCGGCCATCTCTGGGGCCCCCATTTCTCTCCGCGTAAATGAGCATGGCAGGAAGGATGGGCAGCCCCCAGGCAGTACCCTCCAGTCCTCTCCTCTGGGCACGGTGGGGGTCGCTCCACCCAGACAGCTGGGAAGGGATGAATGCTGGCCAGAGGTTATGAGCAGGAGAGACAAATGTCGCTTCTGGCCTGCAGTGTGTAATTGTGGGTGCAAGAACCTCTGGCCATTCCCTTGCTGTGGTTGTCCCTCCATCAGTCAACGGGCCTGGCTAGTTAGATGGCACAGAGTGATACTTTCCGGTATGTCGGCTTGGTGAGACCAAACTAGTCCCTAGTTAGTCAATCAAACTCTAGTCTCAGGGCTTCTGTGAAAAAGTCTCACAGATATGACTGCAGTCCCTGGGCAGTGGACTTGAAATTGATCCGAAGGGAGATGATGGGGCCTGGCTCAACCAGATGAGCACTCTCAGAGTAGGCTTAGGCCTTCCCGGAGCCCCTAGGCCCCACGGCTTGTGTCAGAGTTCCAGTCTGCCCGTGATCTTTCCTCTTTCTCTGCCTGCCCTGCAGACTTGCGAATCGCTTAGCTGGTCACCACCCCCGTGTGAGACGATGCTGTGTAAGAGATGCTGTACCACGTCACTGCTTCGGCCTGTGTGGCTGAGCTATGATGGACGGAGATCCTTGTCAACCTGCGATGGATGTGTAGGGAAAGCAGAGGGAAGAGATGACCTCTGTTGTGTTAACTAACAGAGATTTGGGGGCTAATTCTGCATCACTGAGCTTTGGGGGCTAATTTGTCCCCACTGCATAATCTCTCCCTGTACTGACTATGGCAATGGCGTTGAGAGCCCTTAGCAGAGTAAGTCTTAATTAGCTTATGCATCTGTCTCCTATTCACATGTCAGCTCCTTGAGGCGAGGCCAGTATGTCCCACATCTTAGAAATCCCAGGGCAGAGGACAGCACAGCCAGCCCCTTTGTATGTGGGGCGGATCAGGCCCGAGACCTCTTCCTCAGTACCAAACTCATAGATACTCGAGCTTGTAGATAAACCGGTGTAGTACTTATGTGTAACTTATGTACATCGTCACTTATGCTTTGAATACCCTCTAGATCACTTGTCATACTTAATACAATGGAGGCGCCGTGAAACAGTGGCTGTGCGGTATTATTTAAGAAACAACCACAAGAAACAAGTCTGTACATACTCGGTACATATATGATTCTTTTAAAATATTTCCGGTGCTGGCTAGTTGAATCTGTGGATGCAGAGCCAGGACACAGAGACCCAGCCGTATTAATATGTGGTGGGCACTCTGTGTGTCTGCCGAATGGGTCAAATAATGGCACCAACCAGCATCTCGGCTCTACTCAAACCATGCGTGGTTAGGCGCAGTCCCAACACACTCAGGCGCGGTCTTCTTATTCCGGCAAGATATGAAGTCTGAAGCTACTTGGCTAAGTGCAGAGTTTTATAGTCAGAAGTATACTGGACTCTTGGATCCACAGCTCTTTGTTTTTTGAGACCACGTTTTTGCTCTCTTGCCCAGGCTGACCCTGAACTCCTGGGTTTAAGTGATCCTCCTGCCTTAGCCTCCTGCATAGCTGGGACTACAGGTGTGCACCACCATGCCAAGTCTTCCATGGTTCTTTCACTGGGAGATTTTGAATAGTTTATGTAATCTCTTCCAACTTTAGTTTTATCCTGGAGGTTTTTTTGTAAGAATTAAATCTCTAGCTACATTATAATGGTACACTGGACTGTGCCACACACTCAGTGGTACCTCTGAGTTCCCCAGAGCCAGCCCGGTCTGTCATTTCTGTGTTTGGAGTGCCCCTAATATCTAAAGTTGTCAAAGTCCGAAGGAAGAGCACAACCATACTATTTCCTTTATGGATGGGGCATAAGCCTGTGTGTGACATGCCTCGCACACGTACACTCTTTGTCCACACACCCAGGGAGCACACAGGCTGCGGGGGACGTGTGGTGGCATTTTCCAGACTGCTGTTTCCATTTTACAATCTGGCGCTGATTTAAACTCCAGGACTGTTTTAGTTTATGCTCCACAGAGCCTGGAGATACCCACTGCCCGCTCCAGGCAAAGGCCTCCCGCCGTGTGCTGTGATTTTTACCTGCTTTCTATTTCCTCCCCTGCCAGTCCCATCTCCAAAAGCCATTGGCTGTAGGCTATGAAAAACTGGAGTCTGTTTGTAGACCTTGGTTTAACCTCACGGGACTTTGAAATTATTTAAAATAATTTCTAAATAACGTAAGCACCTCGTGCAGTCTCTGAAATCCCTACATCAGCCTGCACTCAGCATTTCATCAAATTAAAAAAATATGTTAGTAATTCACTTTGTTTGAGTCAGTTTTCTGGGTGAAAAATTACGTACTACAAAGTTCTTCTTGTGTTTCTCTTCCCAGTCCTTATTCTTTCTTTTCTGTTCTGTTTTTAAATTTATTTTAATGGTGCATTTTAGATGTACATAGTGATAACATTCCTCATAGGGGCCCGCCCAGTCCTTATTCTTGAAGTGAGTCGTGGTGCTGCTTTTATTGAGCCATCCGTGTTTGTTGTTCTTATAGCAACTTGACTGACTGACTGAGTACTGGGGACTTGGTGCCCAGCACACTACCACTGAGCTACACCCCCAGCTGTGGTAGGAATTTTCGACTTGATGAGGGCCAGTAACAGAGTATCCTAACCAACTCCAACCATCATGATTTTGACTCTTTACATATTTTATACATTAATAGAAGCTGGATGTGGTGGTGCATGCCTGTAGTGCCAGCTACTTGGGAGGCTGAGGCAGGATGATTGCTTGAGCCCAGGAGTTCAAGGCCAGCATGGGCAGCATACTGAGACCCTGTTTCTTTAAAAAAAAAAAAATTCTGGTTAGAAAGGGCTGAAAGATGAAAGACTATAGGGCCCAACAACTTTATTTTAGAAATGAAAAAATTTCAGAGAGACTAAGTGACTTGTTGAAGGTTATACAATAATCAGGTACTATACCTAGAACAAAATCTAGGTTGTTAGACTCCCATTTCAATGCTTTTTTTTTACTATCTGCATAATGACAAGACATTCTGGACTTTCTAGAGTAGTTCTGAAGTTTGCCCATGGGTACCACTGGTGTCCATTCCGGTTTATAAAATACAGTCTCTTCTCTCACCCGTAGGGTTGACTTCTTTTCTCATAAGATCCTTAGGTCACTTGTGACCCGGAATCCACTGGCACTAGGACTAACCGTGCAGGTGATATGCTCCCTGGAAAGCCTGGAGGGACAGGTCTTCTAGGAAGAAGCACGAGTTACTTCCACACCTGGAATGCTTTGTGGAAGGCGCAAGCTGATTAGAGAATCTGGACAAGAGTTCGGTGTGTTGTGTACAGCATTTGTTAAGCCTTCTCCTCAAGCTGATGTAGAAATGGGAATTACTGGTTCAGAGGCTCAAGTCTGACCCTCTTACCACTATACAGTGAAGACTTCATCGTCTATTGGACGGGCCTAGCAAGAATTGGGGAGCCACAGCACCATTTGAGAGCTCTCCCTCCTCCAGCTCCTGCAGCTCAGTTATCTGACCTGCACAATTAGCGCCTGATTATATCTGGTCCAGGTCTGCACAATACGATCTAGCACTCTATCAGGTCCGCCTAAGTGTGGTTATGTATAATGCTATCTCGCTTCCTGCCTGGCTGGCCTGTCTTGTCTCCCCCAAATAAATTGGGCAGGACATTAGCCTGCATTTTCTGCTTCATTTTATGGTGTCCAGCATGGTGCTGGGCATATGACAGGCATTCTATAAACTCTATTTGCTTTGATGACTGACTGCCTGGAAGTACATAACCCTCAAATATTCAGGACTCTCTTTTCAAGTTGTAGATTCCCTATTTAGGTCATCAGATACCTAATTTATACAAACAAGCAAGGTACAAATAGAAAGAAGGCGCTATCACCTTCGCGGGTCCCCCCAACTTTTGTGAAACGCCGAAGTCCGCGTTGGAGTCTGGTAGCACAGTGCATCGGCTGCTTGCTGGACCACAGGGCAGCCTGGCCTCTGCCCTTTCCTTGGCCGGCCTCTCCTTCTGCCGGGGGCCTTTGACAGCGGGATGGAGGGCCTGGAGGAGAAGGTGTGGCATGCTGAGCCTCCAGTCCTGTGGGCTTTGGCCTTGGCGGGTCTCCACTGACCTTGGGGAAGACCAGGGGAGGTAGTTTCCTTCCCTCTCGGGCTGCATGTTTTTAATGTCTTCTTTGTTGGTCTGGGCCCCTGGGGACTGAACTGAAGGGAGAGACTTTGGGCTGCTCCCTCCTCCCTGACAAAATGGTGCATGCTTTCCTGTTTAAACAGGGCGCAGTTGTGAAGTGCCCTGACTTCGCACACACCGAGGCCCGGCAACGGCTGCAATAAATCAATAGGAAAATAGAAGCTGCCAGTTAGACTAAACAAGTGCATTTGCAAAGACGGCTAGCCCTCATTAATCACTCTGACAGTCCTAAAAACACATTTCCCCTTTAATGACTGTATTTGGATAATCAGTGCTTTTTCCTCCTCAGTCAGAGTTTGAGTAACAGACAGCTGGTGTTATTACAGCCATCGGGGAGGGAGTGCTGGGATTAGGGTACAGAGAGCCATCCACTGGAGGTCTCCTCCAGTGAGCGCAAGAGGCCTGGCTACAAAGCTGTTGTTAGGCTACAGTGAGGGGAGCTTTGTACTCCATCAGTGTCCCCGGGGAAGCCCTACGCACGCTTCCCTCGAGCCTCGACACTCACCAGTGTTCTGTGCCTACAAGCCCTCATGTCCGGTTTGGGGAGCTTTGGCAGATTTAACCCAGGTTGGGGAGGCAGGAGTTTCCCTGGCAGGGAGGCAAGAAGATGGGTTGGAGCGATTTGGCTTTGTTTCTTTTAGGTGACTTTGGCTTTCAGGAGAAAGTTTGAAACCCAGCACATTCCTCTTTATAAATGATGTAACACATTAATGCATAGCACATTATGAAAATGGTAATTCAAACCCACAGTGCTCCAAATTAAACCATACATTATCGGATGCACTCAGCCATCTATTTTGCAAAAAGACAGGATGAATGAAATCAAATCAAACAGAAAACTGGAGTGTAGCTTCCCCTACAGAATGATTAATAAAGTGCGGAGCCACAAGGATTATTGTAAGACAAATTCCATGGTAACCCAGACATACATCAGGAGGAAGTCAGTTCATACGTTTGAGAGACACTGTGGCAGCACGCGAGGTAGGGCAAGGCAGTGCTGGATGCACAAAGATGGTGCACGGTCCCGGAGCTCCAGCCTGGCTGTGGATTTCTTAGGAGCTGAGCTTGCAGGTGGCTGGTCAGGAAGGTGAAAGTGTAACACCACCCAATTCTGTTTAAATCAAACCTACATCTGGGGATGAGTCCCTTCACTCTCCTCTTCTGCTCGCCCTGCTGCCCACAGGGCCACAAAAATAACCCCACAAGAGGTGTGAAAACAGGAATGGGAGCCAGGAACATGCAGGGTCTCCATTTCCAGCTCTGTGGCTTGTTCCCTGGTGCCTTGGACCACAGGCCCCATTCCTGGCAGCGGGGAGAGATTAGGAGAAAGAGGAGAGGGCTGGGCAGAGGCACAGAAGGTAGAGGTGATTCTCCATAAAGAAATTGCTGGACTGCTTAATTATGCAAATCGGCACTTGGTGGAAGAGTACCCTCTTGATTAAAATGGCAACTTTGGTTAATAGGAATTAACCTATTGAAAGTAACAAACTCCCCACCAGCTAGTTAAAACAGCCACGTTTCTTCGTTTCTTTGTTTCTGCGAAGGTTTCCAATTTATGGGAGGATAGAGCTGTGGTTTCCAGGTTAGAAGGAGGACACCCAGGATTAGATGACTTGCCTCTTGGAGTCTCTAGGTAGTTAGGTGGGAGCTTGATCCAAACAGGCCCTGCCTCCACAGGCCCTCAGTAGATTTTGTGTGGGAAGAGCAGCTGTCTCCAGAGTTTGGTAACCTGCATTCCTACAGCTAAGGTGTAAGCCCAGCTGTTTCTTTTGGGAAGTGGAGACTTTGTTGTGGGAGATAGCTCTTCTGTCTCCCTTCCCCAGGAGAGGAGCTCTTCTGTTCTTAGAGAGGGAGGTCTGAGGGCACGAAGAGCAGGAAAGGGAAAAGTTTAAGTCTCCTGAAGAGGGAGCAATTCCTATTAGTTTTTGCAGGCAACGAAAAAGAAACACAAAGGGTGCCTGCAGAAGAGGGCCCCCCCGCCCCCCGAGCGGAAGAGAACATGGGAAAGAAGTTAAACAGCAAACAAAACAACAGAGAAAAAGAAAAAAGAAAGGGCGCATTTAAGTCTTTGGACGTTTCAGATCTTTGGACCCTGAGCAACGGGACGGGGGTGATTCCCCAATTTTCCCACTCTTCCAGTCAGTCCCCAACTCGGTCCTCCCGGTCCCGGGACGCCCAGTGCCGCCGACCCTGCAAGCAGAATCCCGACGCTTTCTTGGCCGGGCGAGGACTTCCGCACAGTTAGAGCCTGGGTGAGGTTCTGCGAGGCCCGAGGGCCCGACCCAGCAGCCCCGCGTCCTGGCCCGCCCCGTGCAGCTGCGGCCCGCGGGCCACGAACCCCCGACGTGGCGGCTCTCGCGGCGGGAGCGCAGCCGCACAGCGCGGACGCCGCCGACCCCGCGAGGGCCGGGAGGGGCGCGGGGCAGCGCGTGCCGCAGCGAGCCGGCGGCCGACTGGGCGCCGCGGGTTCGAGGCCAGCGCCGGCCTCCGCTCCTGCCGTGGGGCACCCAGCCCTGCCTGCCTGCGACACGGCGGCGTTGCAGGACGGAGACCAGGGCGACTTCAAGTCCTGGGGAGCCGCCGTGTCTTCGCAAACCCCAAATCCCCTTCCCAGGTTTTCGGAGTCCAGATAACCCAGGTCAAGGGGACCCCTCAGGCCTGGCGAAGCTACCATCTCAGCAAGTGTGTTTGGTCACTTAAGATAGGATCCCCCGCTCCAAGAAAAAACCCGGCAGGTAGAAGTCTCCGAATTTAGGGGGATGGAAGCACGGGAGGCGCCGTCCAGGCTGGGGCCAGTCGCGGCTTCTCTCCGCCTGTCGCTCGTCTTCCCTCCGCCAGATGGCGCCAGAGGCACGCTGTCGCCGCGCACCCCACGCCGAGCTCGGGCCCGGGCTGCTGAGTCGGCCTGAGCCCTCCTCCGCCTGGTTCCCCTCGGAGCCCCGGGCGCCTCCGATCCGGGCTCAGACAGAGGTCCAGTTTTACATGTGCCCTCCACCTTGGAGGCAGGAAATTCCGAGGCCTCCAAGTGAGGCTGGGGTTAGAGCACCAGGTGGGGGGAAAATAAAGCTGGTTTCAATATTATTTGTAATGCGTTGTCTGAAGTTTTTTTCCTCCTGTTTTCCTTTTTTTTTTTTTTTTGAGGAAAGGCTTAAACTCCAACAGAAATCCCAGAAGGAAGCCCTAAGGCACTTTGAACAACACGAAAGAAGGGCATCTGCTTAGGTGTCCGGGCGGTGGGTGAGGCAAGAGAGAAACACACCACGGTGTGAATATAGCCAAGTATTCCATTTATTAACAAAATAAGTCTTACCAAGGGAGAGCTCTATTCATCCCAAACAGGCCCGCAGCCGGCCGCTGCTGCATAGACCGGGAGGGAGGGGAGGAGTGGGAGGAGACCCAGGGCCCGGTCTTCTGTCCTGGCCAGGGCCAACTTTGGGGACCGCTGGGTCACGCCTGGAAGGGGCGCGGGGTTGCTGCGGGCGAAGTGCTCCCTGAGTCCCCGAACTTCCCCCACGGAGCTAACAAGGACGACTTGGCGACAGACAGGTCTGCTTAGCAGGGATCCAGAGAGGATCCCACCAGCCACCCAGGGAGGGGTCACAGCTCCATTAGGGAGAGAGAAAACAATGACACTAAAGCACTTTGCAAAATATGAGGAGCAAAGTTTCAGGCCAGCAAGGAGGCCTTCTAGAACTTTAAAGAACAGGAGCCCCACAAGGCCCCCAGGAGTGGGCTGTGTGGCTGCCGGGAGTGGAGCCTGGAAGGTAAAGTGGACAGGCTCAGGCCCAGGCCCCTGGACCTTCTGTGGGGAAGCCTGCAGCAGGGGGTTCAGGGGTTTCCGGCTCAGAGCAAAGCTGGGGGTCAAGGCTGTGGTAGAGGGGCCCAGGGCCAGGACCCAGACCCTAAGAGACAGGTTAGCTGGCGAGGGTCGATAGAGCTCAGGACCTCCCGCCACCAAGTTCGTTCCCCAACCCCCCAAATTGTTACCAAAAACTGCTCTCTGCTACTCGTACAAAAGAAAAAACAAAACCAGAACCTCAAATGGAAGGCAACAAGAGGGAATGGAGGGAAAAGAGGGAAAAAATGGAGAAATGAAATTTGGATGGTTAAGATTCATGCAAGAAATTCCCCAAGATGGGAAAGCAAAACATACAGAACCCAAGAATCCCAATGCTCCCTCTTCTCTCCAAAAATCAAACCCTAAAGAAAGGGAAGAAAAGTTTAAACTTATACCTAAGGGGGGAAAAAAGAAGAGGGGTGGGGACAGAGTAGTTATCTGTGTGGTTAATATTATTATTTGGGGGAACATGGACTTTTTGCAGACCACTGACTCGTGTGAGCCGTTAATGCACTTATCTTCCCAGCTTGTAAGCTAACATTATAGTAAATAAATACACAGTCCAGTGGGGCTGGCGGGGCAGGGTGCCGGCAGGGAGAAGCAGTAGTGGAGGCTGCAGCAGCGGGGACGGGAGGGGCCCGGAGGCTGGTGGGGCCCAGAGCCGCGGTTACTGGTATCCGAGCGCAGAGGCCGAAGCAAGTCTCTGTCCGTACAGCGCATACGGCGAGTAGTAGGGTCCGGCTGTGGGCAGGGACGGCACGGCCAGACCCCCAGCTGTGGATAAGTGGCTCTTGCCATACGGGTGGTACCGGCTTAGCCCCAAAGTGTGTGGACTCCGCAAGGACAGCGACCCCGGGCTGCCGGGGGCAGCGGGCGGGGGTAGGTGCAGGTGGCAGGCGGCGGCGGCGGCGCTGCCCAGGCCCGAGGCCCCGGGGTAGGCGGCCAGAAGTTTCTCTGCACCCGGCAGGGCTGTGTGAGTCCGCAGGTGGCTGAGCAGCTCCTCTGAGGTGGCGAAGCGCTTGTCGCACGGCCCGCTGGCCGCCACCCAGTTGCAGCTGTGCGGCAGCGGTTCGTTCTGCAGCATGAAGCCGTAGGTGTAGAGAGGGTGGCCCGGGAGCGCGGCCTGGGCGGCGCTGGACGAGAGCGCAGCGGGCTGCAGCGGGTGCCCGGGGTACACCAGCGGGTAGCCCCCTGCCTTCAGGCCGGGCCCGGCGGGGTCGTGCGCGCTGCAGGTGGAGCAGCTGGAGCCGCCGAGGTGCGAGGCGCTGTGGTAACCTCCCAGGCAGTAGGGGTCGCGGCATAATCCCTGCAGGAAGGAGGGCGGAGAGGCCCCGGTGAGCGGGCTGGAGCTGGGGGGCTTCCCGGGGGGCAGGCCCAGGCCCCCCGACAGCTGGCTGCCCACGAGGCCGGACTTGCTGGGATCCAGGCCAGGCACGAACTGAGACGGGTAGCCGGCGTAGGCGCCTACGATGGAGCCGTGGTAGCCGATGCTGGAGGGTGGCAGCGGGAACACCGAGTGGCCGGGTTTGTAGGGCGACACTGGCGCCACGTGGCCGGCGCCCACCAGGGCCGAGGGCGGCTCGGACTTGCGCCCCGAGGCCCCTGCCTCCGCGCCTCCGCCTCCGTGCGCGCCTGGCTCCGCGCCGCTCCCGCGGCTGCCGGCCGCCGGCTCGGGGCTGGGCTTCGGCTCCGGGTCTTTCTTGTCCGGCTCGGCGCCGCCGTTCTTGCAGTCAGGGTGGTGCGGGGAGCCGCCGCGGGAGCCGCCGGGCGAGGACGAGGACGACGAGGCGGACACGGGCGCTCCGTGTGGGGGGAAGGGCTGGCAGGCGGCGCTGGGGACCCTGAAGCCCGCCTTGTCTCCCGGGGACGAGGAGGACGAGGAGGCGGCGGCGGACGCCGAGGAGGAGCCGCTGCTGTCTTTGCGCGCGTCGCCGCCCGCGGAGCCCTTGGAGTAGGGCTTGAAGCTGGACTTGTCCTCGGCCGGGGAGTCCCCCAGCTGCTTGAGGGCCGCGGATGCGGAGGCGGCGCCTGGGGCGGGGCGGCCGGGGTCCTTCTCCGCGCCCAGCCCGTTGGCCGCCGCCGCCGCTACCGAGTTGAGCTTGGACGAGGGCGGCGGGTCGGGCTTGCCGATCTGCGAGCAGGTCTGGGCCAGGAGCGCCAACGGGCTCTTCTTGGCGTCCAGCTGCGGGGGACAGCGGCAGGGGAGGGAGATGGGGTGAGACCAGGAGACCGCGGAACAGCGGGCCGTGCTGGGGAAGGGGCGCGCAGGGGCTCCTCAAGGGCCACCGCGGTAAAGGTGTCTCCTCTGGGATCGGGTTCCTGACGCCCCTTTCCCTCAATTCTCCCCATGCTCTAGGCCCAGGGAAAAACTTCTGCTTTGAGTTTGGGGGAACTTCGCTTGGGACGGGTTTCGGGCGACGGCGCCGAGGGGTGGGAGCGGGCAGAGGCGCTTCCTAAAGGCCGGGCGGCAGTCGGCGCTTAGGAGTCCCTCCCTCCCTCGTCTCTGTCGGGGAGGGCACCCAGGGAAGTGGGAGGAAGAAAGACGCGGGATCGGGAGTGTCTGGGCGCAGGGCAGGGCGCCCTAACCGGATGGCAGGAGGGCGGCGTGGGACCCGGGCGGCCCGGGCTTCAAAGGGAAAAAGAAGCGGGTGTGTGTGTGTGTGTGTGTGTGTGTGTGCGCGCGCGCGCTGAGGCCCAGGCTAGATCGCCTCTGGCCAGGCAATTGGGTGCCAGAGGAAAAGTGAGGGATCCAGTGGGGACTCGGAGGGCAGATCCAATCTGAGAGCAAACACCTAGCTCCGGAAGGAAACCCTTCCACGCAGGAGCCTGGGGAGATCCCTGTGGGCTCGGACCCCCGGGGCTCCGCTTCTCCGCAGTCGGCCCGCCAACGTGGCTAGACAAGGGCGTCGCGCCGGGCCTCGGGGAGCAGGGCGCAGGGCGCAGGGCGCAGGGCCCGGCCGGGGTGGGCAGAGCGGGGCCGGCGCGGGCGGGAGCGCCCGGGAGACTGACCTCAATGGGGCTGACGGGAGTGGAGGACAGCGGCTGCAGGTACTCCGGGTGCAGGAGGTGGCCGGTGTGAGCGCTCAGCATCTTCAGGACCCTGATGGGGAGCCGGCTCGCCTGGCGCAGGGGGTCCGCCGGGGACAGGAGGGACACCGCCGCCGGCACCGCCGGCCTCTTCCCGCCGCCGCTGCTCTCGGGTGTCCTTGGGTTAGATCCAGCGGGCGAATCGCTCATTTGGAGGAGGCAGCGCCGCGGGGGGGCGGGGAGGGAGCGGGGGCTCCGGGGCGGCGGGCTCCCGGGGCGGGCGGGCGCTCCGCAGCGTCGAGCGCCGGGCGGCGGTCGTCCCTCGCCTCGTCCCCTCCTCCACCGACGCCGCTGCCGCCGCCAGCCCCGGCCAGCCACACAAAAACCTTCGCCTTCCGCGAGCCGCACGTCAAATAGCCGCGATCGGCAGCCACACTTCAAAGGGATCGCCGCGCCCGCCCAATCGCAGCTCGCGCCGGGCCCGGGGCGGGGCGCGCGGGGGGCGGGGCCGCCGCGCGGGGGGCGGGGAGAGCCTTAAAGGGGCCCAGCCCCGCCGGCCGCCGTCCCGCCCCGCCCCTCCGCGCTGTGCTCGCCGCGGGGGCCCGCGCGGGCCGGCCCCTCCGCGGGACCCGGGATCGGCGCCTTCGCGTCCGCGGCGTTTCCGGGCGCGGCGTCCCCTTGGCCGTCCCACGCTGGGGGCGGCGCGGGCGGCGCTGTCACCGCGTGTCCGGCGGGGCGGGAGCGCGCGGCGCCGACTCGGGCCGCAGAGTCCCGGGCTGTCCGGGGCCGCCGGGGCGGGCTGCGCCTCGGCCTCGCCGGTCCTTCCGGTCGGCCCCTCCGGCCGGGTCCACTCGGCAGCTCCCGAGCCTCGCAGGCGCCCGCTGTCCTCCGGGCGCGGCGGGAGTCGCTCCGGCTACTTGGCGCCTGTCCGGTCCGAAGGCTGCGCGTTCCAGGACTCCCTTCCGGGGTGAGGTGGTCGCGAGGAGCGCGGTGCGGCCGGCACTCAGTGTCGTAGGTTTGGGGTTGGGCCGCTCCGTCCAGAGGCGAGCAGGGCCTCGCTGCGCCCGCCTCGCTGCTCTTTGGCGGGGCCGGCGTCCCGGAGGCGGGAGGGGACGGCTGTCCTTCTGACGCTGCGTGACCGCACGGACCCTGGAGATAGGCTCGCTCTTCCTTCTCCCACGCGCTGGTTTTTCCCAGGGAAATTTCTGGATTGAAATAATGATGCGCTCCCCAGCTCCCCGAGTTTGTGGGATAAAGTGTGTGTTGCTCGCTTCACACTTTGCAGAAATTTTTGTTTAGTCACCGTCCTGTCGTTAAAGTTCCCCGTCCACCACTCCATGGAAGCCCTGGCTGGTCCTTTGTGCGCCAGTGGCTGGAGTGACCACTTCTCTGTGCTGTCCTCGACCAGGGGAGGCGCGCTGGCGTCACTGTCTCCCTTGAAGGACCACTTTCCCAAGCCCCAGTCTGTCACTCTGAGTGTCGGGCCTGTCTCTGGAGGCCTGTTGCTCCCGGCCTACCAGAGCCTCTGGGTGCTGACCAACAACTAGAGACAACAGAAGAAGCCAAGACAGGGTGGGAAATTTCGAAGGGGTTCTTCAGAGTGAAGAAATAGTGATAACAGCTATGACCTCCACCTCCGCCCACCAGAGAAGACTGCAGGCAGCATTCCCAGGCCATCATAACTAAACTAAACATAGCTCTGTACTGTTTCGGGGCAATTTGTATAGGCCTCTAGGAAATCGCACAGACTTTCCTTCCCTCGATTTCTGTCCTGGTAAAATTGGGTTCAAACAAATGGCAAGGGATGCCTGACCACAGGGAGGAGTCTGGCCGTTTAGTTCATTGCGGTGGGCTCTACCTGTCTCCTCCCTTTGGCTCTGGCCCTGCTCACCTCTGCCTTCTGACCTTACTGTTAAGGCCAACACCACTGCAGGGGTGCTCCAGCCTTCAAGGCCATTTGGCCTTTGGGAGCCTTCGTAGAGAGAGAGAAAGGGCAGAGGCAGGCAGCACAGAGGGGCTGGCCTTTGTAGGAACCTCCTAGGAGGAAGAACCCGGAGAGGGAGGTTAGGAGACAGTAAAAGATGAAAGACTCTGCGATTATTGTAACCAGCCCAGCTGTGAGAGTGAGCCAAGAACCCTTCTAGGACCCAAGCAGATGTGTGTTCAAAATGATTAATGGGCAGTACATTGGGAGGGAAAGGGGCGGGGGAGAGCCAGTAAAGGCATTTAGGAATGTGGAAGGAAAAGAGGGGTCAGGAGGCAGCAGAAAAAGGGAGTAGAAAGGAGCACACCGAAATATTTACTTTCTGTTTGGAAGGGAAAAGAGAAGGGGGGAAAATAGTGAATGAAGAAGAGACAGGAGAAGAGAAGGGGAGAACTGGATGGCCAGGATAGTGTTGGGGGTGGGAATTTGCCTAAGTAATAGTACTTGGTCTTTCAAAAAATCTCACTCCCTGACCTCACAGCAGTAATCACTGATAGGGATGGTGGTGCCAGACACAGTCCTGTGGTGGCCAGGCCTCCTCCTCCTGGGTAATTAGTGGGTTTTGCTCTGGGGAGGAACAGGGGCCCAGGGATGGTTCATACTCCGGGGTGTTTGTGATGGTAGCAGGGCCTCTGGCTGAATCCATCTGATTCCGTAGGAGAAAAAAATGAAAAACCATTCTTAGCTAGGCCAGAGGCTTAATTAGAACACGACTGGATAATTATTACAATCAGTATTTGCCATTCACCAAGCTAACCTACACAGAGCCCAAAATGGGACCCTGGTGGCTGAAAGGAAGTGCAGTATTCAAAGGAATGGCTTCTCACCTGGGAGCGAATAGGACTCAGTCCCTTATTGGTTGGACCATGTGTACTAAGGCACAGCTGTGGTCAGAGCCTCATGCTAGAGTGTGGTTGAAAAGTCCGCGTGAGACGTGCATTATGGCGCAAGTCCTTGCCCTGCTAAAAAGTGCTGATCTATGATTAAGGGGCTTTGCTGTAGGGAAGCCTTTCTAATGAGTAGCCGTGTTAAAATAGGATGGGCCCAGGGCTGCTTGAGGTGCTATGGAGACACCCCAGGGAAGAATAACAATTCGCACGCCAGGTGTTAGTGAAAGCCAGCTACTACTGAGGAGAGCGAGGAATAGAAAAGCAGGTCACTGAAGTCACAGGCCAGTGGGAGGCAGAGCGGTACTCAGAGTTCAGACCGTGGGAGCCTGGCCTCTGAACCACGCTGCCACGGTGACCCTGGGCAGATGAACCTCACTAAGCTTCTGTGTTCTTCACGTGTAAGCTGTGAGCGTGGCCACCTTGGAGTCAGGGGCCACAGCGGTTGATGCATGGCACATGTTGAGTACGTGGCACAGGGGAAGTCCCAGGTACACTGTGGCTGTGATGCATCTCATTTGCGTCTGTGGGACCATTGCTCTGGGGGGCAGACCCTTCAGCCTCAGAGTCTCCAAGATCTCAGTCCTGGGAAGCCCAGCTGTCTGCAAAGCTATGCAGAGTAACCCCTCCCCCAGCCTCCAGTTCAGCATGTCTTTTTTGAACATCCCTCCCAAGCCATCAAGAATGCCCTTGAGGAAATTGTGAATATGTATAGATTTTCCCCTCCCCCAACTTCAGTTTGTATGAAATTCACCGCCTGCCCGAGTCAGGCTGAGAGCCAGAGGTGGTAGATTTGTTGCGTGGGGTTAAAGTGTAGTTTTTACTCCTGGCTGAAGCGGAATTGCCTGAATGATCCTTTCTGCATAACACTCAAACCCTAATGCCAACAACATGAAATAATATCTCACCGGGTAGCTATTTACCTATTTATTTTTTACAAGCCATAAGAACTCTGGAAAGTCTGTCTCCTAGAGAACTTGGTTTTTCTCCCTGACGCTTAATATCTTCCAGCAGCTGACAATTACTGCCTTGGCCAGGAGCCCTGGTGTAGCCCACTGTGTGTGCCCAGTCCCTGTCCCCAGGCTTCAGACCCAGCCTGGGGTGTGAGAGAGTCACCAACAAGTTGGGGGGAGCAAACAGCGACGCCAGGCCTGCCAGCCTCGCAGGAAGCCTGCTGTGCTGTCAAGGAGCCCCGCTTCTGTGCACTCAGAGCTCTGCTTCTGCACTGACCTCACCCTTACCCAGGGCATCTGCTGGCATTTTACTTGTCTCTTCTCCCGCTGGACGGTAAATGCTTCTGTGTTTCCTCACCCTCTTATGGTCTTCCTGCCTAGCAGAGTGTTTAACCATCATGATACTGAGCGACAAGCATGGATCTAAATACTTTGCATGCATGATCTCATTCCATCGCTGCAGAAACCCCAAGGGGCAGGTCCTCCCCCATTTCTCAGAGGAGGAATTGGAGGCATGAAGAGGTTAAACTACTTGTTCAAGGTCCAAACTGGTGTGGTTAGAGATCGGGCAGGGGTGTGGATCTGAGCAGTTTCAATTTAGTATGTGCCCAGGAATGCTTGTTCATGAATGGATGGGAATTTTACCCAGGTTGAGCTATTTATTTTTGTCTCACCTTGGCTTATTCCCAAAAGATTTAGGGTAAATGAGTGTATTTTTCAAAATGTTCACTATATCACCATGTGGAAGTATCTTTTTCCCAAATGAACTTTTTTTATCCTTCATCTCAGAACAATTCTGGGGGTTATTTTGGTCAGGTGTTATTGTCCCTGTTTGAAGGAACAGGCTCTGAGAGTTTAAGGGAGAGTTGACAACCACACAGCAAACAGTGGCAGAAGGGAGTGTGGAATGAGGTCCTCTTAACTCCCTTCGTGGTTGTTGGTCTGTTAACTTCTAACACTGCCTATTGCCTTGTGAATCAGGAGGTAACTCCTGATAAAAGGAGGAATGAACTCCTTTTCCTCCCCCAGGAATTTCCTTTAGAGATGTGGTGGGAAGAGGGACAAAAGGAAATGTAGACCGAAGCTTATCTTAGAGGCTGTCCTTTTGATTTGGCTCCCTGAGCAGCTGCTTTGAAGAAGCATTTCATTTATCTCTTATCAGCCCCAGGGAGACGGGCAGGCCTGGACAAGGGCCCCTGTAGGTGTGTTTTGAAGTTCTCCCTCCTTTGCCTGCCTGGCCCTGAGACATCAGCCCCAGTCCTAGGCATTCACCCTTGACTCCTCTATTCCTTCTGGCCTGCCAGTTTCGCTTTTAAGTTGCATATATTGCTGGGAGGCATCTCACCCTTGTTATCAGCTAACACCTCAACTGTGATTAGCAGACCTTGAGTGTTCCACCCAGGACAATAACAACATTCACGAACACTTACTATGTGCTAGACATATTCTGAGGATCTCGGTGAACCAGCAGGGCACCTGGTTCACGGCTGTCCCGCCTGGTTTATAAGAAAGATATGCAGGCCTGGAGAAGGTACACAGCTTGCCAAGTTACACAGCCGGCAAGTGGTAGCGATGATTGAAATCCAGGCGGATGGTGCCTGGGCTACTCTGCAGAATGCAGACCCAGAGGAGGGGACGTCTGCTTAAGGTGAGGAAAGCAGCAGGAGACACTGGAGACAGATTGCTTCAGTCATTTTCTAGAAGGCTGGTCATCTCCATCAGGATTTCCCTTTTGTCTTTACTAAATGTGGTAAGGCGGAA
Source organism: Hystrix cristata (assembly GCA_004026905.1). NCBI lineage: Eukaryota > Metazoa > Chordata > Mammalia > Rodentia > Hystricidae > Hystrix > Hystrix cristata. The sequence goes on along the minus strand of PVJO010006641.1, from coordinate 58,302 downwards.
GTCGAGGCAGAGAGACGTGGAGGGGAATATTCACACATTCACATAATTGAATTGGATTGGATTGATTAATTCAATCAATCATCCATTCAATTACTGCTCATTGGCCACTTGGCAGGGGCAGGCCTGAGGTGATCCCATGTGGGGAAAGACAAGCCAGGCGCCCCAGACTCCCATCTCTGTCGCTCACATTCAGCACCTCCCCAAAGCAGGGCAGCCTTTTCCATTGGGCATCTATGTGCTCTTGCAGATTAAAAAAAAATTAGGAGGCCTAACTTACTCCTGCTTGGTATCCTGTACTACTACTCATCAGCGTATTTCCTCCGAGTTCATTTCAGATTTCCATGCATGTTTTCTGACACCTTCTGGGTGTGCACGGCATTCTGGGTTAGTCGTGTGTCTTCTCTCATTTAGATGGAAGAGGAGGCTGGGGGGAGAGTGAAAGGCTCCAAATGGGAAGTAGGGACCATGTGTACACAATGGTGTGGTGCCTCTCACCATCCTGCCCCTGCTCCTAGCTACCACCAGCTGGAACCAGGGGAGCCTGGGCCCCAGGAAGCTCTTCAAGGGTGCTAGAAGGTGATATCTCATTTGCACGGGGTTGCGCCTGCTTCTGACCCGTCCCATGAGCATCACCAATGAAGGGGACAATGTTTCTGTGATCCTGTCTTTGGAGGGATAAGCCTTGGCACGCGCCGAAGTGTGCCCTTCTGTGGGCCGGCTCCTGGGTAGCTGGGGTCTACTACAGTGCCACACTCCTTTCAAGTGCTATACTTCAGAGAGAGAAACAGAGACATAGAGAGACAGGGAGAGATGGGGGAGATGCTTAGGTAGTGGGGATTATTACGAGTTGCATTTGATAAAAACAGATTCCAAGATGTCAGAAAAATTCAAGAAGTGTCAATTGTAATGGCCCTCTGCCAGCGCCTGTATGGAGGAGCCGTACAGATCCGAGGAGCAGGGTCCTAGCTAATGTGTGAAAGTAGAGGGGCCATTCAGAGTGGGGATTTACAGAATGCGCCCTCTTTGAAAGTGATTTAAAATTACTTTTTAAATTGTTGGAGAATGTATTTATTTATTTATGATGAAGTGCATTCCCATGACACCAAATTCCAAAGCTATGAGAATGTACAGTGCAAACACACTCCTCCCAGCCATCCGTGTTCCCTTCTCAGTGTACCGACACTATAGTTTATTGTCCTTCCTTCCAGACAGTGTTCACACATTAACAAATGTGTGTATATTGTTTCCCCCTTTTAAGAATAAATGGGACATACCATACAAGCTGTTCTGCACTTGCTTTTTAAAAAGCTAATATGTTTTACAGATTGTATAGTGGGTTCTTTATCTTATTTTTTTTTCTAGTTTCACAGGATTGTTACACAATGTGCCTGAGTTTATTTAATGAGTCTCCTATGGATGGACATTTACATGGTCCCTACCCTTTCCCTCCTGTAGTGAACAACTGTGGTATATTAATGTGTTATTCATTCTCCACTCCTGCTAGTACAACTATAGGTAAATTCCTAGGAGTAGAATTGCTGGGTCAAAAGCTCTGCGCAGTAGGGTGTGGCGGTGTGCGCCTAGAGTTCCAGCTCCTCAGGAGGCTGAGGCAGAAGTGTTTGAGCCCAGGAGTTTGGGGCCACCCTGGGCAACCTAGCAAGATCCTAAAAACTCTATGCACTCAAAAAGAGCCCCCTTTAAGAAAGTTAGCAGGACACCCCTGGAATGGGCTTGAAATTTGGCTGGGGCTTCAGGCGGGCATATGTGGGAAATAGCTTTCCCTCTAGTCACATTCATCTGTTGATCTGCGAAGGCTCCTGCGGGAAGAAAAGGGGTCCCAGAGCTGCATGTGGTCACCAACACCTGTGTTACCAGCTTTGTGGGAGGCTGCGGTAGGAGAATTGCAAGCTCAAGGCCAGCCTGCACTATGGAGCGAGATCTTGTCTCAAAAAATGTATGTAAAGAAAGAGTTCTGTTTCCACCTCTGGACTTAGTAAAAAATGCACACTGTACCTGTTTCCCTTGCTCTTGACCCCCCCTCTCCCTCGTGTAGTAAGAGAAAGAGGAGATGCACGATCCAGACTGGCCTAAATTAAACCATGACAAACACTTATTTTAGATAGAAGATTCCCATCGGTGAACCCTGGTGGGGGCTGTACATTATCTTCACCTTTTCTCTTTGCACTCAGGAAAAGGCAAGACAATATGGAGAGTGATTTTCACGTTGTCTATGGAAGTTCCTCTCCGGTCATGACCTCGAGTCTCCAGAATAAGGACCACGCAGCCCTGGGCAGCATCAATTCACAATATGCATGTTGTTAGTAGAGTACCCACCAAGGTGGAAGAGGAGTCTTTATTTTGTTCTTATTTTTATGTATTTATTTTTGAACACATATAAAATTCAAAGGTACAAATGGGCGCATCTGTACGACTTCTCATCAAGGGTTGAAATGGTTAAGAGTTTTCTGCTTTATCAGCCAATTGCTAAGGACAGAAAGTGTGAAGCAGACCGTCCTACCGCTGGGCATTTTGGTTTATGAGTGTCTTGCTGCAGAGATCCACAGCTTGTGCCCAACTTTTGTCACCTCATCTTGGGCCCTGGGATTGGGTATCCTTGGGTCACCAAGGTGACGGTGTAACTCATATAGCTAAATCCTGGAAGTGGCCTATATGCCCACCAACAAATGAATGAATAAAGAAAATGTGGTATATGTACCCAGTGGAGTACAACTCTGTCATAAAGAAGGATAAAATTGAGTCGTTTGTTGGAAAATGGAGGCACGTTGAGACCATAATGTTCAATGAAATAAATCAGATGCACAGCACAAATATTGCACAGTGTCTTGTATAAATAATTTAATGAGCAAAATAAAGTTAATACAACATAGGAAAATAGATCCCCTGCGAATGGAGGGAGACCAAGAGATGGAGGGATGGGGAAGACCAAGAGATGGAGGAATGGGGAAGGAGAGGGAGGACAAGAGGAAGTAAAAAGAATTAAGATGTGTTGTGTACAGGTACCAACCCCCACAATGAATGTAATCAGTATGTACAGCAAACCTGCACTAATAAACATACGGAAGCTCACTCTTTGTTAGTGACTTTGACCCTGCTCTGCTGGGAAAGAGGATTGGGCGTCGTGAGAGTTTTGAAGCCTTGTCAAGAGAGGATAAGTTTAAATTCAAGGATGTCCAAAGTAAAGTTTGAGCAAAGAATTCCAGTTCCTACTGAGGACATCTTTCTCACCCTCCTGCCTAATGTGTTGATGAACTTGCTTCAGGCATGCTGAAGTGCCTCTTCTACATCTTCCATGGCCTGACTTGGGTAAGTTCACTACAACTGCTTTTTGTCAGGCTGTCTTCATTTTACCCATTAATTTCTTTAAATAAACCAACATGTAAAAATGATGAAAAATAAAACCCCTTAACAACCATATTGGTCTGTTTTTTGTTACTATAATGGAGTACCTGAGTCTGGAAAACTTATAAAGAAAAGAGGTTTATTTAGCCTGTAGTTTCAGAGGCTGATCGTCCAAGCAGCATAGCTGTGGACTTTGCAAGGGCCTCTTGGCTGTGTCACATCATGGGGAATGGTATCATGGCAGGGGTGTGTAGAAGAGGAACAGAGCCTATCATCATACTGGAAGTCAAACAGACTCTTCCCTCACCTGGAAGTACTACTTAATTCCTTTTAAAAGCCACACCCCCAATGACCTGCAGACCTTCCATTAAATCCTGCCTCTTAAAGGCCCCACCTGTTAAACATCACAATGAGGACCATGAACCTTTGGGGCACACACTTCAGCCATATCTAAACCAAAGCAACAGCTCACACCACAGAAACCACGGTGGAAAAATCCATGAATAGAATGTATCTTTTTCTTTTAACTCTATCCCCTTTACACATCGGGACTGAACAGGCTGTCCCCAGGTCTCTGTCCTCTCTCTAAGCTGCCTGAATTTTTCACCACTGCAGTCAAAATGCATAATGATGATTTTATTTATGACAAGAGACATGTTTTAAAGCAGTTGTTTTAAAACAACTGACAAGAATTGCAAGATGTGAAACGACAAGAAAGTGCGATTTTTTTGAGGGGGGAGGGGGATTCTGGCAAAGGAGAGCGATGTTTTTCTTATTAAAAGTTGGAATTCATCCTTTATTCCTTGAGCAAATAAAATCATGCAGGGAGAAAGGTAGGGCGGGGGTCTAGTACAGAGGCGGCGCTCCGAGACGGAACTGGGCTCCTCGCTGTAAGTGCTGTGTGAGAGTGCAGGGTGGGCAGGGCGAGGCGAGGCGTCCAGCCCCACATCTCTGTGATGTCCCTAGTCAGCGTGACAGGATCTGAGGCCCCAGATCTCTGCTTCGACATGACACTTCCCAGATGAGGTCACGAATGCAAGACAGACGTCCGCAGGACCATAGGAGAACAGCAAACAGATGGCTGTTGAAGATCATGGGCTTAGGAAGAGAAATACAGTTCTCGGAGTCGTTCCTCTCTAAACGTCTGGAGGTGGGAATCACAGAAGATGAGGCCTTCGCACAGTTTACTCTGATCCTACAGGAGAGGAGAAACAGGGAGCAAAACATCAAGAATAAATGAAGAGAGCAGGAAAAAGAAAAAAGTTTCTTAGACTTGAAAGAAGTGCTAGTCTCCACCATGATGATGAATTAAAGAGCAGCCTCTGAGCTGGGTGTGCATGTCTGTAGTCCCAGCTTCCTGGAAGTCTGAGGCAGGAGGATCACAAGTTCAAGGCTAGCCTGGTCAGGTTAGTGACTCAATGAGACTCTGTCTCAAAATAGAAAATAAAAAGGGTTTGAGATGTAGCTCAGTGTGAAAGGATTTGAGATGTAGCTCAGCTCTATGATATGGGTTCAATAGCTCGTACCATAAAATCAAACAAACCAACAAACAAAAACAGTCTCTGGAAGGGGTGACAGGAAGAGCTGAGGATTCCTGGGACATCTCTCCAGAACACCTTTTTTTGTGGGTTGGGGCCCAGGGTTGGTAAAGAGGATGAATGGAAGGGTCTTTGGCTGTTCTTCTTGGCTTCCGTTGTGATCACATTGATCCGGGATAGATCTGACTAGACACCCAAGTCATGTCTTCCCAGATGTTTGGCCCTAGTGGCAGAGGGGAGGCCATGCAGTGCACCAGAAGCCTTTCTCGGGGACCCTTCCTCTCAGCCCTGGGCAGGGGAAACAGTTCAAGCATTCGGTCAACTTCTTCCTTGGGGACACAAACTCCGACTGCCTGAGAATACCCGCCCCCACCATTTTGCAAGCAGGGCAGGATGTTGGTTTCTTAACCGCCAGTATACTGTGTGCCAAACACAAGCGTATTAATATCCCCCTCCCAGCCCCACATGAATTGAATTACTTAACGCATCTTTTTGGAGATGTGAGCAGTTTAATAGAGGCAATAAGTCAGGGCTGCCCTTGTGTTTTATTTTTCTGCCAGTATTTAGTTAATTAAAGAATGCAAATTAAAACACCTTAATTTATATAATATCAATACCAATGCTTTAAAACATTTGGCATAACTGCTCTGGCACGTCCCTTACATAAACTCTTCAGCGGAGTGCTAATAAAAATGAAAAAGGTTGTAAATCAAATTTAATTTATTCATTTTTTTGTTTGGTATGAAAGCATATGCCAAAATCAAGTTATTTATGAATGCATAATAACAATAGGCAGTTTTATGGTGGCAAATAACAAACAGGTTTTCAGAAGGATGAGCCTTTTAATTTTTAAATATCTATAGGTGCATCTATTTTCTAGGCTCTGATCTCCAAAATTTATATTTTTGTACCCCTATCTCCAGGAATAAATAGATTTAGATACTGCAAAACATATTGAACCTAAAGTCTAGCAACGCCCACCCAGAAAGTCACCTGCAGCCTCTGTATGTAGATAGACACATATACAACACAGTGTATAGTGTGTGAACCTTCAGATGAGATAAAATGTTGGTGATTTATATCCAGCTTCTTAAATATTCCATTAAGAAGATTATCTCAGATGAGGCTCAGATACGGCCAGCCTTGGAAGGGACCTGGTGTGCAGCTGCTTTCTTGGAGCCTTGGAGATGAACTGTGTGCACACAAATGAAGACTGAGCACCCATTTTCATCTCTCCTTCCTCTGTGGATGGGACTTGTTTTGTTTGGAGGCTCCGAGCCTGTAGTACATTTTATTCTGTCCCGGAAAAGCAGCAGGTCCATACCTGGGTCCTGAGTGATGACCTGCTCTCCCTCCTTGTGACAAGGCTCCCCTGCGCAGCCGTCCCTTTTATGCCTCTTCCTTACAGCCTGCAGACTCTACCTTTAACTTTTTTTTTTGGTGCCGGCGATCGATCAAACTCAGGGCCTTGCGCTTCCGAGGCAAGCACTCTACTGAGCTGAACGCTCAGCCTCTCTACCTTTTGCTTAAAGAGGTCTCAGTGCATGTGGGAGGGTTGAGAGAAATTTTGGAAAAACTCTGTCCACCTTGCTCATCCCTGATCCCATCCTGACCAACGCAAGCAAATTCACAAATACAACCCTCTCGCCAGCCAGGGCCTCCTGCCTGGGAGGAGAGAAATCAGGACCATGTGATGCCATATTTTATTCATTATCTTTTGACGTGGTTGTGACCAGCATGGTAGAAGGGCCGCTCATCACTTGGGAGCCTGTTCTTGCGTGGATGTCCGTGACCTGTGACAGCTGTGGGTCCTGGGCTGCCGTGAGGGTGACGGGGAGACCATTGCAAAATCCCAAATGGAAGGCATTCTGGCCACTCCCTTTTGATGCTGGAGCAGTGATGGGCCTTTTACGGTGGTTCCTTTTGGATCTAGTGAGATTCCCTCCCTGGCCTTGCACTTACTGCAGTAGTGAGCTAGAAATGACTACTGTTGAGCAGATGCTATTTTCGCGGGATGGTGGTGGTGGTGGTGCACCAAGCAGAGCTACAGCAGGTCCTAGAAGAGCTGACTGTCCCCTTTCACCCTCAAACCTCCCTCCACCCCCAGTGTGAGCCTCGAGAAAAGTGTCCGGTGGGGCAGACAACCAGCTGGAGGAAATGGACTTTCTGCACCTGTCAGGTGCTCTCTGTGGTAGGTGGAGGGGGGCAGAGTGGGGTGTGGCCGTGAGCACCCAGGCATCACCTTGAGAGCGTGTGAGCATAGTCTCCCCCATTTCTCCCTTGCTATGTGTCACCTTTAAAAACCAATTTAAACCTTTATATTTATTTATATTCCTCCTAGCTTCATAAAAGATTTGAGGTCTCTTACAATTCAAAACGCAGATACTGTAAAACCTGAAGCTATTAACAGAAAAGTAAAAAGATCAGAGCCAAGTACAAAGGAGGAAGGGGAGGGAGGAGGAGAGTAATTATACCAGAGGGGGGAAAACTTAGATTAAAGAAAGCTAATGCAATTGCGAACAAAACCTCGCTCCACACTCCCTGGTAGCTTGGTGGGTGACTGCCCGCACTTGTAATAACTGTAGATTATTGCACCTCAAAGGCAGGTTTAAATGCCTGCCGAGGACCCACTGGCCATGTGAGCTTGGTCAGGCTACTCATCTCTCTGAATTTCTGTCTCCTCATCTGTAAAATGAGGATTAACTCACTCGTCACAGAGTTCTTGGGAGAGTACAGTGGCAGTAGCTCTTGCTAACAGAGTGCATGCTGTATGCCAGCTACAGTTCTGCGTGTTTTACATAGACATATTTAATCAATTCTAAGATGTATTTTTTCACATTTTTAGAGTTTCTGACACTGATTTTAAAAAAGCACTGTGCCACAGATTATTTAACAGCATTTTTTTCTTTGTTTGTTGGACCTAAAATAACAGCGTATTGTGGATTAGATGAAATATGTCATTAATTCATTTGAGACTCATAATAGCTTCATAGGGCAGGTCATATTTTTGTCCCATTTTACAGATCATGAGACTGAGGCAGAGAAAATGTAAATGACTTGTTCAAGGGCTCCACTGGCAAGCAGTGGAGTTGAGATTGGGATCCTTGGCTGTTTGACCCCACTATCACACCATACTGCCCTTCGACAAATACTTCAACAATGTGCACGTCAGCAAAACTTTCACCATGGGCACCGGGAGTATAAGATGAAAAGATACATACTCTAAGGGCTTAGACTTGCCTGGGAGAGAACAATGTGCAGTATCTCAGGGCGTTACAATATTACAGTGTGCGGCATCTCAGCGTATTAAACACATCAGTGGAAATATGTTCAAATCCTGGGGGCAGAGAAGGGAAAGCTGGTTGATTTCTTCCAAGCTCCGGCCTAGCCTTGGCTCTGTGGTGGGAACTTCCCTTCCAGCAGGTCAAGCGAGATGAGATACACCTTTTCTTGGATCAAAGAACCAAAGGGCGCCAGTGTTTGCCTTATGGCCTGTTCTGTGTGGATGGTAAATTCTGGGCAGGGCAAGGGGAAGGCGCCCTCAGGCATGGTTTGGAAGTGACATTTTCAGCAGTGATAAAGAGAGAGGTTTATCCTCCCAAGGCTCGGGCTGGAGGCTTTGTCCCTGGACACCCAACCAGCAGGATGGGAGCCAGGGAAGACCTGCAAGGGGGAAGAGCAGGGGAAAAGAACAAACCACCATTTGGAGTAGGAAAATGCAGTGCAGAGGAACATCTGGGCTGGGCTGGGGCTCAGTGGTAGGGAATGGTTCACTCCCCAGAATCACACACACACACACACACACACACACACACACACACACACGCCAGCTTAGCCTGGGACCAGTAAGGGTGATGGAGGAAGGAACTAACTTGGAGGGAGAATACCTGAGTCTGAGACCTAATTTTATTTTTTTACCGGCACATTATCCTCTTGAATCTTCATTTTATTATCTGGCTAATGAGCATCATAACTGCACTTACCTATCTCGCAGTTTTTAAAAGAGCAGTTAAGATAATAGATGTGGGAGAGAATTAAATACTGCTATGCAGATGGGAGTTGTTATCGCTGCCCTCCTAGCTGGGTGCTGGCTTTGCCTGCTTGGACGAGTTCCCACAGGGGAACGGGACTTGTCCGGGCCGTCCCCTAAAGGGGACTCCAGGCTGCTGCTGGCAGGGTGCACTGGCCCCTCCCCTGACCTAGCGAGGAAGTCTGGGGTGCTCTAGAGGGTCCCACCACTGGGTCTCAGGGACTGTACCCCTTGAGTGGGGGTCCTAGCCTAGAAGATGAGCAGACACTGTGGGAGAACTTTGGGAATATCTTTCCCCACAAATAAGGAAAGTTTACAGCTGGTATAGCCAGGACTGAACAGATCAAACTAGACCAAAACAAATTTCTTCTGACAGAATTTCGGTGGTGAAGACTAGTTCTAAGATTTCAAACAGAATAAAGCCTGTATTATTAAGGCGTTTTCTACCTCAAATGAGACTAGGGCAGAAGTTTTGCTGGACCTGCATCCGTGGCAGTCTGTGATCCCCTTCGTTGTGCGGGTGCCCTGTCGTCCATGGGGAACACATTCTGAGACACCCCCCAGGGCCTGAAATCGTGGGCGGTCCCACAGCCAGCGTGTGCTGGTTCCTTCCTACAGGTGCAATAGGCTCAATTTATAAAATAGGTACAGTGAGAGATGGACAACGACTAATAATAAAATTGAACAATTTTAACAATACACTGTAGTAAAAGTTATTTAAATTTGAGAGTCTTTTATTTCTGGAATGTTTCACGTTTGATGGCCTCGAGGCCTGCATCCTGGAAGCAGAAGGGAGAGTGTCCAGGAGGAGGGACAGGGGCTAACAGGGACTGGAAGTCGATGCCACCTTTTCTCCAGCTGTCCTATTAGGGAGAAGGAAGGAGGAAGCAGGAGAGAGGGGCTGGGGGAAGAGGCCCGAGAGCTGGAAGGGGCAAGGCTAAAAGACAAGTTTAAAAGGAGCGAGAAGTAAGGAGAAGGAGGAGGAAGAAGTGAGAGAGCTGGGCCAGGCGAGGAGGAAGAACAAAGCAACCATTTGTACAGGGCGGGCCTGGGACCTGCCCCACCTCCTCTGTGTCCTTCCCACCCGGTCTCCATCACCCACTCCTTTTCACTCCTCACCCTTTGCGAGACTTGGGGCCTTCCAAGCAGGGCCAGCCTTCCTTGGCAGCAGACAAAAGGCCATTTCTGAGTTACACAGAGAATGTGTTACTTGGCCAGAGGGCCAGGGCAGGGTTGCCCGGGCCAATCCTGGCCGACTGCGCCCGAGCAGAGGGGGCCTGTCAGTCACCAGGAGCCCTGGTGAAAGGGGCCCCTTGTCAACTTCCCTTGCCTTTGAAGTGACTGGGCTGGAGGTGCTCAATTAAAAGCCCATCAGTCTGTAAGTAAATCAACGCCTATCAGGCTTGTCACATCAAACAAACGATTATTACCCCAGCCCGCCCACCCCATTAATCTGGCTGTTCCTTCCACGGCTCAGGGTCAGGGCAGTGTAAATCCTGTACTGGATTGGAGCCACCTGGATCGGGATGAAAGCGGGTGCGACGCACCCAGCGCGCTGGGGCATTTCCCAGAGTCCCCCGGAAGGGAGGGCGAGGACAAGCACCCAAGACGGAAGAGACGCCTAGAGACAGAGCCACGGGAGGACTTGCACTGAGGTGGAGACAGAAAGGGATGAAGGAGACAGAGAGCCAAGAGGTGGAGAGAGAGCGAGCCCGAATACAGGCCACAGGCCATGATCAACACCTGGCAGAGAGCAAATGTTGTGACAGGTGCCGTAGAGACTCAGTGAGCGTGTTATGGGCGAATAAATGCTTCTGCAGGACAAGGAGGTCTCCAGTCCTCAGACAATAGAGTCAGGGAGCAAGCAAGGCCAGCCCCACCCTTCCTGAGGGAAGCCCCCGTGGGAGCTCTGGAGTGCTGAGTGGCCGAGGGAATGGTGGTGGGGAGGAAGGGGAGCTCAGAGCTTTGCTAAGGGATGCTCTGCGTTAGGCATCAAAGTGCATGATGTCCAGAACTTGATTTCTGCACCCCAAGACAGGAACAGACTCACTGGGCCAGACTGTCAGGTTCTGGGTGCCTACTGAGAGAATCCCTAGGAAACACTTTGTTCCAGGACAGTTCTCTGAGGCTCTGTGGGTTGGTTTGTAGGTTCTTTCTGCCCTTGAGATCAAGCTGTTGGCATTCCCCACTGTGGACCAGAAAGAGAGGTGAGAGGAGGGAGGAGAGGAGACAAGACAGTTTGGGGCTTGGCTGGAAGAAGGGACTGGGGTAGGAGGTGGAAGAGAAGGCTAGGGAAGGAGGCCAAGCATCCTGCTTAGAAGAACAAAGAGTGCTTGTCAAAAGAAAGAAAAAACAGTTCTTCCCCCAAGGCTGCTCCAGGGGTGCACCAAGGCACAGCCCTCCGTGACGTGTGATATTCCTTATACCATGTGTCTTCCCTACTGCTAGGAATCTTTCCCAAGAGGTAAGTGCAGACCAGGGAAGACTGAAGAATCCTCCGCTCGCCTGACCAGGGACTTCCACTGGGCCAGCCTTGTAGACTGTGGTGAACTCTTACTAGAAAAGAAAGAACATTCTCGAAGATTCTTGAAACATTTACCTCCCGCCCCCGGCCGTAAATCCTGAAGATAGGCTATGTTAGTCAGCTTTCTGTTGTAGTGAGAAAATACCTTAGGTTATCAATTTATAAGGAAGGAAAGTTTATTTTGTCTCAGAGTTTTAGATATTTTAGTCCACGGTTGCTTGACTCCATTGTTTTTGGGCCTGTGGTGAGGCAGAACATCGTGGTGAATGAAGTGTGACAGAGCAAAGCTGTTCACCTCAGGGTGATGAAGTAAACAGAGAGGAAGGAGCCAGGGCCCCGTATCCCCTTTAGGGATGCACCCTCAAATGCCTCACTTTCTCCCACAAGGCCCTGCTTCCTAAGGTTCCGCCACCTCCCAATAGCACCAGAGGCTAGTGACTAAGCTTTGCCACATGGGCCTTTGGGAGGCATTTAAAATTTGAACCTTAACACAGGCCATCGCCACCACCACTGCAAGCATGAGCTTTCTCTCAAGGGTTCTCTCAAGCCAGCTACCCCTCACTCCCTGGGAAACTCACTTGGTCCATCATCGAGACCCCACAGCGCAGCAGTGTATCCTTTATTCCTCTGAGGTGACAAATTTCCAGTCATCCCAAGTGGCAATGAGGACTTTCAGGGAGGTGAGGCATGCCATGTAGATGTTCACAATGTGCAAGAATTATGTCCCACCCCTGCTTTCACTCATTCGACCACTGAATGGTATTTGGTGAGCGCTGAAATGTAGAGGCCCTTTCCTAAGTCATAGGGCCATAGTGGCGAACATGATGCTCAAGGTCACAGGTTATGTGGGAGCTTTTACCAAGAGCTCCGGTGTCTGGCTCGCCTTTATTTGTCATGTGTGCGCTCATCATGCAGATGTTTTAGAAACACCTTGTACGTCTAAATTCTAAATAACGTGTACCACAAGGAGGCAAAGAAAAATCAGAAACAGATCCTATCCACCTAGAAGAGAGACGAGTCACAGCTCATGAATAAACCTCATGCGTTTTGTGACGTGGTAGGTGCCACAGGTCAGGAAAGGATGGCAAAGAGTTTAGAGGGAGACAGTATTTATCCAGGTTACTTCCTCCTGCAGCTTTGGAATGGAGTAACTTGTTAAAGATTCAATCATGACAACTTTTTCACATACTCTGTAAAACATTGTGGGCTTCACGTCTGTTGTTATCAGCAGTAATGACAGTGCGCTTCATTGTTGCTGTCATTATGACCGCATCACAATACCCCCTCTCGGAGGCAGGTGTATGTAACGCCGAGGGGTTCCACTGCAGGGCTTTGGAGGTCTGGGGCCTGGCTGAGAACCCCACGGTGGGAACTGTACCCCTTGCAAGAGGCCGAGTGGTGTAAGGGCTGGGAAGCGAGATTGCAATTCGAAAGCAGGCTTCAGATGTTGGCTCTACTGCCTGCCTGCTGGGCGGCCACAGGCAAATCACTTGAGCTCCCTGTGTGTGTTTCCCATCTGTTAAATTGGGGTGATAACGGTCCAGGCCTCATAGGGTTGTATGACAATTAAACGCATGTAAAGCGTTCACAACAGTGTCCAACGGGCAGTATATAGTAAATAATGCCTGTCATGATTATTGCTCTACCTCATTCCAAGTGGCTGCTGGAAGTTACAATCAGCACGATGCAAGGAGGGTGCTTACTACACGGATGCAATTGTCTTCTTGTATTTAAATATTGTTGAGAGTCATTTACATTAATTTTACTTTAGAAATTCTTCCTGAATTCAGTCCATAGGTTGCAAATATTTGAACAATTTGTTTTTGCTCAGATACTGGGCTCATGAGCATTTAATGTAACACTCTATACCTCCAGAAAGTGTTTTTTCCTTCCTCTATCATCTTCTGATCTCTCTTCCATTACTGAATAGTGGTCATCACCCTTAGTTTTGTGTTTGTTTTTCCTTTGCTTTTTAAAAATATACTATTTTTAAAAGAAATTCAAACATATCATACATAATAGTAAAATGCACAAATCTGATGTGTATAGCTCGATTAATGCTTACACAGTATACGTGTACATAACTACGCCTGGATCAAGGCGTGGAACATTATGGGTCCTCCAGCAGAAGGCCCCTTACACTCTTTCCCAAGGTGACCATCGCTCTGACTTCCATCACTGTGGATTAGTTTTGGAACTTTTAGGTATGTGTTCTCAGGTCTGTTTCCTTTAGTCAGTATTCTCTCTGCAAGACTCAACCATGTTGTTAGATGTATTAGTAGTTCATTCTTTTTCCTAGTTGGGTGGGTATTCTATTATATAAATAAGCAATTTATGCATTCATTCTACAGTCAACGGACACATGTGTTGCGTCTCTTTCTGGCTATTGTAAATAGAACTACTGTGAACTTTCCACCTCCTTTGGCACATATGTGTACTTGTTTTTGTTGGCTATAATAGTTGTAATTGTTACATCATAGATAACTTCTAAATGAGTTTGTACATGTTATAATAGGTATGTATATGTTGTAAAGATACTTTCAAAAATAGGAATATAATTTTTTCTCCCATTCTATGATTTGCCTTTTCTTTTTATCAATTGTATTTTTTGGTTGTTGTTGTCTAGAAGGTTGATAGCTTAGTTTTTTTTACTTTGATCTACAGTTATTTAGAAAAGCATATTCTTTCATTTCCAAAAATCTGAGGATTTCTTAGTTATGTTTATTTAGGACTTCTTGCTTAATTTCACTGTCATCAGAAAATGTATGCTGAATTATTTCAATTTTTAAAGTCTACTTAAATATGTCTAAATCTGAAACCATATTTGTATATTTTTTGCCTTTAATGCTCCACGTTTTTGCTTTATATATTTTGAGACTAGGTTATTATGTGCATACATATTTAGAATTATTATGTTTTTCTATACAATTGATTCCCTTATTGTTAGCACATAACGTTCAGTAAAACTGCTTGTGTTTAAGTTTATTGTCACACTTGTGTAGTCACATCGGCTTTCTTTTGATTGTCATTTGCTTGGTGTATCTTTTCCTGACCTTTTGGTTTCAAGTATTTCCAGTTACCTGTTGCTGCATAGCAAACCACTCCAAAATATAGGGCCACACATCAACAACCATTTTGTATGGCTTACTAGCTTTGTGGGTCAGGAATGAGGACTGAGCAGAGTAGGGATGCTTACTATCGCTTCACACCATCTGTGGACTGGGGGCTTTGAACCCTGCCCTCTGCAGGGCCCCCGGCTGCTTTGCCTTCAGCCTCTGTTGCCCCTCATTGTGTCATGACAAGTGACTGCAGGGAAAGTCAGAGACAAACATGTTGCTCATCCCATTTCCATTCTCTATGTGCTCTTGGCCCTGCCAGTCCTGCCAAGCTTGGCTGCTCTTGGATGCTTTTACACATTGTTTTGTGCATTTAATCTGAGAATTATTATTATCAGTGGAAGGGTTTGCCTGGTACTCATTTACTTAAGAACAATTTTGTTGGCCAGGAGTGTAGCTTGGTGGTAAAGTACCTGCCTAGCATGTGAAAGCCTCTGAGTTCCAAGCCCAGCACCATTTAAAAAAAACCAGTCTCCCCCAAACAAAAACAAACCAGTTTTATCACCTGTATATGTTCAAATAAGCAATCTGCTTGCTTTTGAGATTTATAAAAGGTGGTATCATCTTATATTAGTTTCATTATGTTATACAACAAATTAACACACTTGGCGGCTTAAGACAATAGATATTTACTGTCTCACAACTTTTTATGGATCATGAACTTGGAAGTGGCTTAGCTATGTGGTTCTGGCCTGAGATCTTCCCTGGGCTTCCAGTCAGGATATCAGTAGGTCACCTGAAGGCTGGACTGGGCCTGGATGGTCTCCGAAGGTGGCTCATGCCTGTGGCGGACAAGGGCTTGCTGGATGTTGGCAGGAAGCTTAGTTCTTCCCGATGTGGGTCTCTCCACAGGCTGCTATAATGTCCTTATGGCTGGTGACCGGATTCCCAGAAGAACACACGGGAGTAAGGCAGAAGTGTCAATAAGTTTCTTCATTTATTCTTGAAGTCACGTACTGTAGTTGCCATGTTCATTAGAAAGAAGTCACTAAATCTGGCTGTCATTCAGCAAGAAGGAAGTAGTCTCCACCTTTGGAAGGGTAGGGTGGCAACGAATCTGCAAGCATCTTTTAGAATTACCACACTGAGCAGGCAGGTTTCTGGGATTTGCTTTCTCACCCAACATTAGATTTCCAAGCCTCACACCTATTGTTGCCAGTAGCTGTATTTTTACTACTTTGTAATATTCCACTGTACGAGTAGACCACAATTTATTTCTCCCATTGTCTTGTTGATGGTCACGTGGTTTAGTAGAATCTTTTTTTTTGAACAGTCATTTATCTTGGGCTTCTGGAAAGCACATTTTAAATGATTAATTCTGTAGTTATTTTGAATTTAGAAAGCAAGCCAGTACACCGTGTTTGGGCATAGTAGCAACGGACCATCTCAATGGTGTAAGTGCTAGAATGTGCTATGAGTACTATTTCTCTGTTGTGACTTCATGCTGTATCCCCAAAGAAGACTGTTAAAATTTCAGTGCTATTTCTTTGCAGTTGATTCGGCTACGTGGGGAGTAGCTGGTCTCATACTGGGAACACAAAAATGAGGAGTCGGACGAGATTAGCTGAGTCCCCACAGAGTGAAATAGGGGCGAGATGATGAAATCAGGTTTATTTAGTCTTTTCCTTGAAACTGTGAGAGATGGGAATGAA
Source organism: Hystrix cristata (assembly GCA_004026905.1). Classification (NCBI taxonomy): domain Eukaryota; kingdom Metazoa; phylum Chordata; class Mammalia; order Rodentia; family Hystricidae; genus Hystrix; species Hystrix cristata. The sequence goes on along the minus strand of PVJO010006641.1, from coordinate 42,082 downwards.
ACACAGGAAGTGGGTGCCTGTGTGTGCTTGCAGTCTCCTGGGGAAGAATTCCAGCTCCAAAACTCACGTTCGTCATCAGAAATCCTTGAGACAGTTATGCAGTGTGGTTAAGTGCGCCTGGCTGTGGCGTGGGAGTGCGGGCAGCAGCAGTACAAACAGCAGGGGGAGTAGAATGGATGAAAACTGAGTTCAGATTGACCCGTGTTTCATCTTGACCTTGACACTCAATTCACTTTTATGATGGATAGCTTACCTAACTTCTTTCATTTTCGGTTTTCTCATCTGCAAAGTGGTCATGCTAATACCATCCTTATATGCCAAATTCTATTAAAGAAGCCCAGGACAGACTCCGGCAATACTAGAGGTTCAATAAATGACAGCTTTGAGTCTAGAGGGGGGGTGCATGCCTCTAATTCCAGCTACGCGGGAGGCTGAGGCAGGAGAATCACAAGTTTGAGCCTAGCCTGGACAATTTATCAAGACCCTTCTCAAAATTAAAAATAAAAATGGCTGTGGATATAGCTCAGTGTGAGGCCCTGGGGCTCCATCCCCAGCACTGCCGGGGTGGGGGGGAAGCGTTGTTTCATTGTCATTCCCACTATTGTTGCTGTCATCTCTGTCATCCTCGCTGTGGCACAGGAAGCTTTGGATATACATATTGCTCTGGGCCTCTTGGGAGGTCTGGAATTCTTGCTACTCTTTGATTCCGTGCAGCAAGTTTGTGTCTCTGTGCAAGTTCAGGGATCGCTGTTTCCTGAGGCTCACCCCTGACATAAGGGCCTTTTCCTCCCAGAGGGAAGGGAAGGGCTTCTTCAGTCAGGAGGAGAGCAGCTGGCTTAGGACTCCACCTGCCACAACATACAGTCACATGCCTGACGACCTGTGTGCGGAGGGCGGTTACACAGCAGTGTGCGCCGGGGAAATCCACACGGAGCGATGGATTTGTGTCTGGGCCACAGGCTTAACGCTGCCCTGGATTCAGCTGACTTTTAAACGCACTGACAGGTGAGGTACACACGGGCTAAGAAGAGACCAGTTCAGGATCCTGTCACATCCTGGGGAGATGAACTAATGATGTGCCGTCACTCGGTTTTGCGTTCCAGTCCAAGTGAGAGGTCCGCAGGGCAAGGGTTGGACCAACCAGTGTCTTACCTTGTTCTTGTTCATTTGTTGGTGAATTTGTTTGTTAGACATTTGGATACTGTATCAGTGTGCTGTGCTAGGTGCTGGGGGTGTCTATATATCTTTCTATAGCTGGGGGGTACAGCACCTAACACAGTGCCCTGTGGACATGGGCGATGCTCCATAAAGAACCTAACGTACAAAACAAACATATGCATGTTTTACACACACACACACACACACACACACACACACGGAGCCTCGAGTTCAGCAGTTCCTTTCCATGATTTATATATTTGAAAGCAGCCACAAAACAAGGAATGAAGTAGTGAGGTTGTGAGGTCGTAGGAGACGTCCCACTTAGATGTTATGGGAGTCCAGAAGAGGCGGAGTATGTCACCCACAGGTACAGGGTGGACCCTCCAGGTGGCCCTGCTGCCTCCACCATCAGTCTAAACCATCAGATCTGGGTGTCATCCTCATCGCCACTCTGGCCACACACAGCACCCATCTCAGCACTTCCTACCCCTTTTCAATCTTGAAATGATTTGCTATTGCCCACAACACGGATTCCAAAGCTCCTTTCAGGGGGCTCTGTTGTCTCCGCCTCCAAGGCGCCATTTCTTTCTCTTTCTAGGATGGGGGTGAGGAGGCGACAGAGGAGGGGCTGGGGTTTGTAAATGGCCTGCTCCAGTTTCAGACTTCTTCATGTTTTGTGGTTTGGACCCCCTTGGGGATGCTGTATGTGGGACTGCTTTCCTGTTTATGTTGAGTGTGGAGGCCTGTCTATGGGGCAGTCCTGTTCTTGCCTCTGCCTGGGGGCTCTGGATTTGTGCACTTAGGAATAACTTGAATTAGGGCTTTAACCTGGAGAGGTGAAGAACTTCTACATGTGGCTTTTGAGTTGTATCTCAAGGTGATGAAGAGAGTACTCAAATTTCTGGTACTGGGTAGCTTATTCTCTACTAGCTTCTGGTTTCATGCAGGGAGCCTAGCTTGGTTCCAAGGCATAGGCCTGTGACCTTGATTTGACATTAAAACCCCAGCCCCTGAAGCTTGACTTTTCTTTTATTTTTTGGTGCTGGGGATCAAACTCAGGGCCTTGTGCTTGTAAGGCAAGCACTCTAACCATGGAGCTAAATCCCCAAAGCCTGGCTTGATTTCTCTTGATGCACTCTAGTCTTGAGGTTGCATGCAGATGATTCCCTAAATCTGTATCATCAGTCCTACCCTAACCCCCCACCAAATTCCAGAGTGTAGCCTCTTGTTAAAGTTCACTTCTTAAATGCTCTCCTAGATTTCACATGTTGAAGTCTTGGACTCAGCTGATGGCCCTATTGGAAGGTGATAGAAAAAACTAGGAGGTAGAAGCTAATTGCAGTTGGAGGAAGCAGATCACTGGGGATGTGCCCTGGAGGGGTATTCTATCTCTGTCTCTGTCTCTCTGTCTCTGTATTCCTCCTTTACTCCATTTTCCCAGTCTCTTCCCTTCCCAATGCCATGAAGTGAGCGGCTTTGCATTGGTCCCTGCCATATTGTTCATGGGCCTGAAAGCAAATGGAGCTAATCAACCATGGACTGACACCTCTGAAACCATGAACCAAAATAAATCTTTCTTCTTTCTAAGCTCTTTGTCTCTGGTATTTTATCACAGTGACCGAAAGCTGACTAAGACAGCTGTACCCAACTGCTTGCCTGTTGATCATCTCTATTTGGCTACCTTATGACCATCTCAGATTTAACACAGTCAAAACAGAGCTACTGGTTTGTGTGTATATTTAAATGTTAAACATACCACCATGACATATATATAAATAAACACTCTGAATGCCTGTTACATACTAATCACTTCCATGGTTATTATCTCATTTTTACTATCATCTCTGTATATATTATAGCCACATAAATATGCATACCACACAGAGAGAGTACAGTTACCTTGGTTAACCCAAATATGCTTTTCTTCAGACATTCCAGTGATCCCAAGATTTACAAGAGAGTACTTTTCAGATAACAGAAGTCCTAATACTAAGTTTTGCCTGCTTCTTCCTTGCACTCCATTTTCTCTTCCTTTCTGGTATGTTCTGACTCTGCTTCACCTTTGACAAAAGAGGAAGGAACTTTTACAGTTTCTCCCTAATCTAGAGTTTTGTAAAATGCGGCCCGCCGACTACCTGCATTGAAATCACCTGGGTACTTGGGAATGGAAGTGAATCTTAGACTCTCCCAATCTACACTTTCTGGGGGTAGGGTCCAGAAAGACTTTTTAAAAACAAGTTCTTCAGGTTATTCTTAAGTGCACTGTGGTTTGAGAACTACTGCCCAAATCTCATTTTTATTTTTTTAACTCATCTAAAATATTAATGGGAAATACCATGTTAGGGAGCCCAGAGAAGAGAGAACTGAATGTGTTAGTCAGCTTTCTGTCACTATGACAGATATCTGAGGTAATCACTTATAGGAGAAAGGATTATTTTGGATCCTGGTTTCAGTCCGTCATGGATTGGCCCGATTGCTTTGGGGCTGTGGTGAGGCAGCACGGAGCAGCACAAGTGCATGGTGGAACAAAGCCACTTGTCTCATGGCACTGTGCAAAGAGGGAAAGGAAGAGACCAGGGTTCCTGTCTTAGTCACTTTCCTCATTGCTGGGACAAAAGACCCAGTAGCCACAATTTAAAGGCGGTGAGGTTCATTTTGGCCAAGAATTTTAGTAGTTTCGGTCCATGTTAGGCAGGCGCAGACACAGAAACGGTGTGGTAGAAGGGCCTGGGCAGAGGAAAGCTGCCCATATCCTGGCAGCCAGGAAGAAGCAAGAAACCAGGGAGGGAGAGATGCCCTTCTAAGATGTGCTCCCAGTGACCTGGCTGTCCTGACTGACCCTGCTTCCTAACGGCCATTCAGCTGTGTCACCCCATAATTCAGTCCCCTGCCAAAAGCCCTGTGTATGAGCACATGAGACTCTCGGGGGACATCTAGATATAAAACACAACAGTCCCACGATCCCCTTGGAGGACACACCCCCAGTGACCTAATGACCTCCCACCACGCTCCACCTCCCGACAGTGCCTGCTGGGGACCACGCCTCTACTCTGTGGACCTTTAGGGGCCATTTATCCGAACCATGGCACTGAGTCATAGTTGTTCCTGTCCACACTAAAATTAGTACAGAGCCAGGGGTGGGGGGGACCTGACTTGGCCACATTTAGGGCCATGTATATCTTGTTGAGCTGTGGCATCAGCCCATACTTGAGCTTCCCAGAAGTATAATCACCACTTTAATTTTTTTCTCATTGGTGAGAGAAATGTTTTGAGGAAAAAAATTAAAACTTTCTTAGTGATTTTTGTCTTGTTGTCTACACATGTGAAATTCAGCACAGGATGATGAAACTTGGATATTATAGGCTGACCGACTGTCCTAGTTTGCCTGGGGCTGGAGAGATGTAAGAATGTCAGGTCCAAAATTAGGCAAGTTCTGGACAAATTGAAAAGAGTCATTCATCCTAGCACATGCATTCTACAACTCAGTTTATGAGTTAAAATGAAATACATCAGAAATAAGAGATCTGAAAGCTAGAAAATTATAGAATAAGAAAGACTGGTTTAGGGTGAAATGTTGTATTGGTCATTTTCCTGGTACTGGGCCAAAATATGTGACACTTGCAACTTAAAGAAGAGGTTGGTTTGTTTCTCAGTTTTAGTGGGTTCGGTGGCTGGCTGACTGCATGGTGTGAATGGCGTGGCAGACGGCGTGGCAGAGGAACGCTGCTGCATCCATGGCAGCCACAAAGCAGAGAGAGGGGAGGATCCAGGAATAAGAATACACTTTTCCAGGTCAGGACCCAGTGACTCGCCTCTTCCGACCAGGCCCCGCCTTCCAACAGCTCTTTCAGCTAATGAACTCACGGATGGATTCATCTACTGATGAGTGCAGTGCACCCACGATCCACTCATCTTCCCAAAGCCACCACTGAACACAGGAGATGTTCTGGGGACCTTTTAGACAGATATGTCTTGGGACTGGTCTGATTTTTGGTAAAGGACTGAATAATTCATAACTCATAGTACGATGACTCTTACCCTTCAACAAAGGCTTTGTGATCGCTGGTTGTGCTGGTGGCTACTTTTTGCATGTCATGGAGTTTGTAATAATGGTACAACCACAATCAGGGTGAGACATGTTTACCTCAAACCTCTGAGAGGAGGCTTGTTGTCTGACCTAACCTGGTTATTCGGTGCCTTGTGGTGCGTTCCTGGGTTGTGAGCACACATAAAGAATGCACCATTATAAGGGTGGGAGAGATGGAGGAAAGGACTCCTAGGTGTCTACTCAGAAGTCTGTGCTTGCTGGGTGTGGTGGCACATGCCTGCAATCCCAGTATTTGGGAGGCTGAGGCAGGAGGATGTCAGTGAGTTCAAGGCCAGTCTGGGTTCCATAGTCAGCTCAAGACCAGCCTTAACTACACCACGAGACCCTGTCTGAAAAATCCCGCTCCCCAACAAAAGAATTTAGAGAAGTCTGTGCTCAGCTTGGTGGCTGATGCTTTTTCTGTTTTTGCTTTCAGCATTCTCTCCAGTCTTACCTGTTAAGCAGGTAGCACAATGCCTAGAACCCACAATAATTTTACGACCCATAAAAATATTTTCATTTATTTAAGATGATGAGAAAAATTACTTAGGTAGAGGATTTTTAATATACATATATGAATGCAGTTATGTATCAACATAACCATGAAATATATTTTAATACAATCATTTGAATTTTTAAATAATGATTTCTTTCTGTTCATAGAAAAAATGGCCATGAAGGCAGGTGCCTAGGCTCCATGAGGTCCTAACATGGCCCTGCTCCCGGGGAGGGGGCTGTCAGTCATTGGGGGGGCAGGGGGTCAGCAGTTGTGAGCAGCCGTCCCCTGAAGCTGTTGGGGCTTGGCGGAGGGATGAGCATAGGAAGTTCCCAAGATGTGGGCCCGTGGGGTTGGACAGAGGACTGCAAACTCGTCCTGAAGGGCTGCAGAGGTGGCTGTGCATCAGGTTCACCCGTAAGCAGCTGGAGTGACGTATTTTAGCAGAGTGGTGGATGCTCTCGGATGTGATGTTCGGTGTCTTATGGAGAAAAGCTATTGTTCTTTAATATCCATTCATGCCAGGTGTGGTGGTGCGTATCTGTAATTTCGGCTATTTGGGAGACTGAGGCAGGAGGATTGTGATTTAGAGTCTAGCCTGGGAGACTTAGTGAGATGCTGTCTCAAAATAACATAAAAAGGACTGGGTATGTAGCTCAATGGTAGAGTGCTTGCTTGTCTGGCATGTGCAAAATCCTGTGTGTTCAATCTCCAAAACCAAACCAAAAAAATTACTTCTCCTCTTCTTCCTTTAGAAATAACCCCCTCTGATGGGTTGAATTGTGTCTCTCCAAAACATAGGTTCAAGTCCTAACTGCTGGTACTTATAATTCTGAACCTATTTGGAAACAGAATCTTTGCAGGTATAATCAAGTTAAGGTGAGTGGGGTGGAAGATCTAATGACTGCTGTCTTTATAAGGGAAAGGAAAGAAGATTTGGTTACAGAGACACAGAAGCAGGGGGAGAACGGAGGTAGAAGTTTAGAGATGCAGCTGTATACCAAGGGCTGCCAAAGAGTGCCAGGAGCCATGAAAAGGGAGGAGAGGGGCCCAGAACAGTCTCCTCCAGAGCCTTCAGGAGCTACCGGCTCTAGTGACACCTAGGTTTTAGACTTCTTGTGTCTTGGACTGTGAGACAATAAAGCTGTGGTGTTTTAAGCCCTCCAGTTTGTGGTACTCCAATGGCAGCCCTAGGAAAACAACTCACCCTTCAAATGGTGCCAGGTAACACAGCCACCCAAAGGAGGACTACTTTTCCAGCTTCCCTTGCAGCTAGGTTTCTAAGTTCCTTGTTACTTAATTCTAGTCAGTGAGATGCGTACCCAAGTAACATGTGACATGCAAATAACATTAGAGATGCAGCTATGTACCAAAACTTTAAAACTTTAAAAACTAAAACTTTACCTAAAGTTTCCTAAAACTTCTTTACCTAAAACTTTAAAAACATTGACACATAATTATCCTACATATTTATGTGGTACAATGTGATAATTCAATACAGATATACAATGTGAATGTGTCATGTATCAGGGTAATTAACATTTCCCTTTCATACATTTATCATTTCTTTGGATTGGGACATTCAAAATTTTTTCTTCTAGATCTTTACAAAATATATAATGAGGTGTTGTGAACTATGTAGTCACCCTATGGGCTATAGAATGCTAGAATTTATTCCTCCCATCTAACTGTGTTTGGGTACCCATTATCCAATCTCCGTCTATCCTTCCTTCCCTCTACTCTTTCCAGCTTACAGTGACCACTATTCTATTCTTTATTTCTATGAGGTCAACTTTTAAAGCTTCTACATATAAATGAGAACATGCAGTATTTGTCTTTCTGTGCCTGACTTATTTTCACTTAACATAATATCCTCCAGTTCCATCTACTCTGTTGCAAATAACAAATAATAGGATTTCACTTTTATTTGTGGCTGTATAATATTCCTGTGTGTGTGTGTGTGTGTGTGTGTGTGTGTGTGTGTAATTTATCCATTCATTCATTGATGATACCTTGGCTTATTCCATATCTTGGCTATTGGGAGTAGTGCTATGCAACTTTCTGGGTTGTGCCTTTGAGCAAAAGCAAGGATAGTGCCTTGCCTAGCTGCTTTCCCCTTTCTGGCTGGAATGTACACACGCTCTTGAGGAATACCAGCTATCTTGGCTTACAAATGGAAACCACATGTTCAGGCTGTCAAGAGCCTGGGTTCTTGGTATTGTGGAGCTGTCCTGTTGCCTTGGATTATTTATACTTGAATTCTTACATGAGAGAGAATAAACGATCATGCTTAAACTGCTATGCTTTTAACTTTTGTTCTAGCAACTGAAGCTTTCCCTAAGTTGCGCATTTCTTCCCTGGGCTCCCAGCTCTGCTTCTTTGCAGTTCCTCTTAGGTGTGGATATTCGAAAAGCACAGTGGGCCCCCTATCAAGTACACTAATGTTTTGAGGTTTTTATTATCATTTTTATGATGTTGGAGACAGGTCGCATTTAGTCTTTGCTCCCTCTGATCTCTCCACCACCCAAAGGGAAACACCCCAGTGGGCCAGGCCAAGGGGAAGTTGTTACCAGGATGAATCTCCTTACGGGGCTGGAATATACAACCTTGACCTCACGGTTGGTGCAGTTCACCAGGCTCCGCCTGCCGTCCACTCAGCAGACTCCTGCCCCGGTTGGAGTGTTCCAGCCTCCTCTAATTCTGTTTCTACCAGAGAGCAGGAGGGTGGGGAGAGCAGTCTCACAGCTGTGCGCAGCGACCTGCTCCTCTTGGCTGGCAGCAGAAATGCCCTTTCCAGTCTTCTTGTGTGTGATGGGCTTTTTCTTTTTGAAAATGGTTCCTTTTAATTTTTCCATGGAATATGTCAGTGCAACAGCTCAGAGTGAAAAGTGTGTGCACTTGCGAAGTGTGTGCACATGTGTGTGCATGTGCGTGTGTGTATGCGTGTGAAATGGAATGGAAATGGAAAAGGTCTATCACTTACCAGATGTCCCCTTTTTGAGAAGTACTTTACTAGACATCACACTGTGCAATTCTCAATACAACCCTGAGCCATAGGAATTGTGTTCCATATCTTAAACACACACAAACTGGTACACACACAGGTCATGAGCCTGTAGGTGGCATTTGGCTTCACACTACTCTTGACTTGATGAACTTTTTCCATACGAACGAGCTACATCCTTTGTTTTGTCTGGAAGGCACAATAGGAAAGTGGACATTCTGTAAATATTCTGATGTGGAACTGGCCACTTAGGAAATATAAACCGAAGAATGATCTCGGACCTGTGTTATTTAGGCGTTTCATCTGCCCAGAGATGCACACTTCTGCTGTCTCATGCGTCATCTTCTTGCACACTAAACGATGATGACGGCCACTGCCACCCTGCTCTGGTTGTCAAGGGACCAATGACTTCCAAACCAGTGGAGGTAGTGAAAGTTTGTTTTAACCCAATGAAGGTGTGTTCATGTCTCCTTGTTTTCTAATAGTTCTTTTAGTAACAGTGCAGTGTTTGAGATTAACATTCTAGATTGCTTTATCCTTTAAAAATCTTACTTATATGATTAATGTTAGCATTGTGGGAGGCTGAGGCAGGAAGGTTGTGAGCTCAAGGCCAGCCTGGGCTACACAGTGAAAATGAGGCTAGCCTGGACCTGTTTCAGTGCAACAGACAAAGCCCCCAAGTAAAATCTTATATATATATAAGACTGTGGGCCAACCCATGTAAAAAGGGAAGTTTTTTTTCTATTAGGTAAAACTCACCTCCTAGTTTAAAAATTAACAAGCAACCAAAAATAGAATTTGAGTGTATTGCCTTCTTATCTGTTCCATATAATTAAAAATGTGCAATATAATCATGGTAAGACTTTATATTCTGTGTCTCTCATGGGCTTGAATATGGGTTTAACTGCATGCACACTGGCATCCACGAACGCACACCACACACACACACACACACACACACACACACACACACACACACACACACACAGAGCTACCTGCCTTTCCTCCAGCCACGCTCTGGTAATGACTCCTTTCCTCAGTGGGACAGGGCAGGGAGACACGTCCCTCTCCCCAGGGCTGACCTGCAAGTCACAGGGCTTTCCCTTTGCAGGAGGAGGGACCCCGCTTCCCCCTGGCTCCATCTCTTCTGTGGTTCTCACAGATCAGCCCTCAGAGCCCGCAGTTCTTTTTTCTGAGTGTCATAAAAGCACTTCAGTGGACAGTGTGATCTTTTTCATTTTGCCTGCCTCTCTCAATCAATTCTTCCCTGTTCACTCTAGGATTTCAGAACAAAGCCCTTGGGGTAACACAGTGAGTGTGGAAAGAATAACCCACTCGATTTTTAAAAATTTAAATAAACCAATTTTATTGAGGTACGATTTACATGTGATACTATCTATCCATCTTCAGAGCACAGTCTGATGAGTTTGTGAATTCTCATAGCTGTAGAGCCGTCGTTACATTGCTCTGGAATGTTTTTTGCACCCTGAAGGCTCCTGTGCCGGTTTTCAGCCTCCCCTCTTGCCCCCCAGTCCCAGGCAAACGCTGATCTGCTTTCTGTCGAAAATGGCTTGTCCTTTTTAGACTTACCATTCAAATGGAAGCCTAATATGTTCTCTCTTATTTCTGGCTTTTTAAATTTAGCATAATTTTTTTGAGACTCACCCAAGGTTACACATAACATTAGTTTGCTGTTTCACTGTTGTGGAGTAGCATTCCGTAGTTTGTCCTTTGATGGACACGGGTTACTTTCACCTTCAGCTGTAGTGGATAATACTGCTATGAACGTGGGAATGTATTTGTCTGCTCTGACTTTTTGGGGTAAATATGTAGAACTGGAATTGCTGGATCATATGATAATCCCACATATCTTTCTGATGAATTGTCATGCCTTTTCCCCCATTTCACATTCCCACCAGCAAAGCACAAGGGTTCTAATTTCTCCATATCCTCACCAACACTTGTTATTTTTGTATAGCGGCTATTCTAAAGAATATAATGTGGCATCTCATCATGCTTTTAATTTGCACTTCTCTAATGATTAATTAATGACGTTAAACAGTTTCATATGCATATTAGCCATTTGTATATCTTCCCGAAAGAAATATTTATTAAAACTCTTTGTGCATTGCATTTTTTTGTTCACGTTGAATTGCAAGGAGCTGTTTATATATTCAGGTTGTCAGTCCCTTATCAGATCCATAATGTTCAAATGCTTTCTCTCCTGTGGGTTTCCTTTTCACTCTGTTGATACTGCCCTTCAGTGCAAAAAGTTTTTAATTTTGAACAATTTTTTTTTTTTTTTGTGGTGCCGGGGATCGAACTCAGGCCCTTGTGCTTGCAAGGCAAGCACTCTAATCACTGAGCTAAATCCCCAGCCCCTAAAGTTTTTAATTTTGATGAAGTCTAACTTTATTTGTTTTACTTCAGGCCTGTGCTTTTGGTTCCATATTCAAGAAATCATTGTCAAATCCAGTATCATGAAGTTTTCCCCCTATGTTTTCTTTTAGGAGTTTTGTCTCTCAGGCTATGTCTTTGGTCCATTTTGATTTAATTTTTGTATATGTTGTAAGAGTCCAGTTTCATTATTTTGCCTGTGAACATTCAGTTTTTCCAGCAACACTGGTTGAAATGACTTGAATGGTCTTCTTACTGAATGGGTTTGAAACATTTGTCAAAAATCATTGGCCTATATATGATATATGAGAGTTTATTTCTCCCTTTTTTTATTTTATTGGTTACTTGTCTTTTTGTCAGTTCTATACTTTTTTTTTTTTTACTATAGCTTTTCAAGATGTGTTAAAACTGGGAAGGGTGAGACCTCCAATTTTTTCTTTGTTGTCAAGATTGTTTTGGCTATTGAGAATCCCTGGTGATTTTATTTCTGTAAGAATTTTTTTTTTTTTTTTGCAATTTTGATAGAGATGGCACTTGAATCTGTAGCAAATCAAAACAATCTTTGGGTAGTATTGACATCTTAACAATATTAAGGGAACTTCTGGGAAGATGGCAAAGTAGTAAGCAGCAACAAATCAGCCTCTCTAAGATTTGGAATAGACACTGGAAAATAACAATTTAGGGAAGGAAAGAAGGAGATAGGTGGATGCCTGGGACCCAGGAAGGACCTGAAGGGAAAAGTGGAGCCTATAGAGAAATTGAAGAGACAGGCCACATTGCAGAACAAGAAAGGGGCAACCTGCACGTTCTCTCTGGCTCCTGGCTCCTGGCTCATGAGAAAGGAAGATCAAATCTATAGAGACACAGTGAAAGCAAGTGACTCCAGAGGTCTTCAGATAGAAATGCACTAGTGGAACAGAGCAGTGGGTGCTGTGCGCTACAACATCTGGTGAGTGACTTCAGTCCAAGCAACTTCCATGTCCAAAGTGTGCTTGGTCGTATGTTGTTTTAGGCGGGGACCCACTGAGCCCAAGACTCAGAGCAGCAGTGGGTCAGCTTCATCTCAGGGCTTCCGGTGTCAAACTACTGTAGTGACTGTGTGAGGGACAACCGTGGGAGACATCCATGGTCAGGGAGCCATGCTCAGGCCTGCAAGAGACACCTAGAGTGTTATAAGCCAAATGACTCAGGCCTCAACCCCATGACCAGACATCAGATTCAGCCCAAATGTCCACGGATTTGAAAGAACCACAACCAACCCCCGCCCTAATCCTACTGCTGGCTGCTGGGATTATCCAGCACAGATCTGGGCTCTGACTGCCTCCTTTGTCTACCAGTGAGAACAGAATCACTCCTTGAATTGGACACTGCCACAAAACTAAAGACTCCAGAAGTTAACCACAGGCTTGAAATCACAGAGAATCTTCTGCTTTTTTCTTTTTGGTGCTGGAGATCAAACTTAGGGCCTTGAGCTTGCTAGGTAAACACTCTACCACTTGAGCTAAATCCCCGAACACTGCTTTTTTTTTTTTTTTTAAATTATTGTTGTTCGTTTGGAATATTTCCCCCCACTGATTGTTTCGTTTCTTTGTGAGGGTGAACATCGTTGGTAGTTTTAAAAATATTATTTTTGTCCCTGTTTTTGTTTTTTCAGTTATTCTTCTCTCCAATTTCCTTCTTCACCAATTTCCCAAAGCTTGGATAATCTTCCCCTGTCCTTCAGCCTTGCTTCTAAACTCTTTTTCTTCTTTATTTCTCTATTTTTTCCTCTTCTCCTGATTAATTCTTTCCCCTTAGGGTAGTAATGCTCTACTGAGTGAATATTTACTGTATATAATTTTCTAATTAGTCTTAGAGTGTGTTATATAACTGTACATCTTGTACATATGGTTAAGAGTGGCAAATTATTAGTTATCACAGTTTGTCATTTTCCAGCCTGATGCAGTTGTTATTGCTTATTGTACTACTTTAGCCAAGGTGACATGATTGCTGTCATCAATTCATCTTCCTTGTATGCCAAAAACTAGATTGTCTGGGGGACATAAACAATACTATAGTCCAGTACCAAAGAAGGGAGTACTGGGCCAACAGACTGCTGTCTCTTGTCCCTAATACACAGAAACAGCAGGATCCTGGGACAGACTCAAAAGCCAAGAGCTAGCTGCACCTAGAAGACATCTCTGAAAAGTAGTCATTTTCTAAAGAGGTTGTGATACTAGTAATAATGTTACCTACCAGAAGAAATTTGTAAGCTTCAACTCAGAGAACAAATGAATAAAAAAAAAAAAGAAAATGAGAAAACACAGAAACAAGATGCAACCCCAGTCTTTCGGCTTACCCAAGGCAAATCCAGGAGGCACTGAGGCAGAAGAAATTAAAAGCTACCCAGCTGAACTTTCTGAAATGGTTAGCAGTGAAAGTAACAAAGCAGATGCATGAGACTCTAGGAAAAAAAAAACAAACCAGAAATAATTACACAGATAATTAAAGAACTGATGGCCACAATGAAGGACATGGCTAGTGAATCTAGAGTAGACACAGATAAAAAAAATAGAGGAGCCTAGGAAAGTGATGTAAACCATGAACAGGAACTCAACATAAGAAAGAACTGGATTCCACAAAACAGATTCAAACAGATGTCCAAGAGATTAAAAATTCCCCTGAAAGCATATGCAGTAGAGTCAACCAATGCAAAGGTAGAATATCAGATCTAGAAGACAGGGTTGTGGTTAGTGACCATCAAATGAAAGACTTCTCAAAAAGACTTCTTAAAAACAGCAAGGGACCAAAATCAATCCAACAGCTGCTAGACAATGCAAAGAAGAATAACATAAGATTAATTGGAATCAATGAAAGATCAGAAGATAGAACAAAGGACATTACAAAAACCTGTTTACAGAAGGAATAGCAGAAAACTTTCCAAGTGTGGAAAAAGAATTTGACATAGAGATAAATCAGGCATGTAGAACTCCAACTAGCCATGATCTGAAAAAACTACACCCAGGCATATAATAGTAAAGAGTCCAGAAATTCAACATAGGAACAGAATATTAAACACTGTTGGAGAAAACAAAAACAAAAACAAAAAAACAAATTGCCCATAAAGGAAAAACCATCAGAATCACAGCAGACTTCTCAATACAAACCATTAAGTCAAGGAGAGCTTGGCATGAAGTATTTTAAGCCCTATAAGAAAACAACCTCCAACCCAGACTGATAGACCCCATAAAATTATCTTTCAAATTGATGGAGAAATAGATACTTCCATGATGAAGAACATCTGAAGAAATTCATGACTGCCAAACCAGCTCTCTAAAAAGTTCTGAAAGATATTCTAGAAAAAGACAATGAAGACAATAATTCCAAGGATCCCAATAGAATGAATCCACCAGGCAAGCAATTAAACAGAAGGGAAAGAAAGGGAATCAACAGCAGGAAAACAATATTTTTTTTCTGGGCTGTATATAAATGTTTTACTGGCATTTTACTCTTTTTTTTGTTTTTTAAGAAAAATAATATGTTGACAAGGACAAGTCAATACCTATCAGTTATAACCATCAGTGTGAATGGTCTCAACTCACCAATCAAAAGAAACAGACTAGCAGAATGGATCAAGAAACAAGATCCAACAATATGCTGCATACAAGAAACATATTTAACTCAAAAGGAAATTTAATAAACTGAAAACCAAAGGATAGAAAATAATGCTTCATGCAACTGGAACCTGGAAAAAGCAGGGGTAGCTAATCTATTTGCAGACAAAGAGGATTTCAAGTCAAGACTGATCAGAAAAGACAAAGAAGGTCACTACATCTTTGTTAAGGGAACAATCCAAGAGGAAGAGATAACAATCATGAATATATATGTACCAAATACCTGCATACCCTGCTATATAAAACAGACACTAATGGATATGAAAAATCAGACAGGTACTAATACAGTTGTAATGGGGGACCTTAATACTCTACTGCCACAAATAGACAGATCAGCTAGGCAAAAACATCAACAAAGAAATAGCAGAGTTAAAACAAATCTTTGAACAAAGGGATTTAGTAGATGTCTACAGAGTGTTTCATCCAGCAACAACAGAATATATACACATTCTTCTCAGCTGCATATGGGACTTTCTCCAAAATAGACCACGTATTACCTCATAGAACATGCTTAAGTAAATGCAAAGGAATTGAAATTACTCCATGCATACCATCAGATCATAGTGGAATGAAATTGGGAATTGCAAAAGAAACAATGAAAACTACATAAATGCATGGAAATTAAATAACGCCCTCTTGAAAAACCAATGAGTCACAGTTGAAATTAAAGAAGAAATTAGACAGTTTCTACAATTAAATGATAATGCCTATACAACATGTTGGAACTTGCAGGACACAATGGAAGCAGTCCTGTGAGGGAAATTTATAGTGCTGAGTTTCTGCATCAGAAAAACAGAGTGAGTTCAAATAAATAACTCAATGTTGATCCTCAAGGTTCTAGAAAAAGAAGAGCAAATTAAACTCAATGCTCATACGAAGACGGACATTATAAAGCTCAGAGCAGAAATTAATGCAATTGAGACTATGAAAACAATACAAAGAATCAATGAATCGAAGAGTTATTAATGAATCAAAGATTAAATAAAACAGACAAACCCTTAGCCAATCTTATCAAAAGAAGAGATGAAGAGACCCAAATCCATGCAATTGGGAATGAAAAGGGTGGAATTACAATGGATCCTGCAGAAAGCCTAAGATCATCAATACCTACTTTGAGAACCATTATTCTAATAAGACAGAAAATTCAGAAGAAATGGACAGATTCCTGGGCACATATGAATTACCAAAGCCAAATCAAGAAGATAAAAATTCTAAACACTCCAATATCAGTTAATGAAATTGAAGAAATACTAAAAAAGTACCAACAAAGCAAAGCCCAGATCCTGATGGATTCACTGCTGAATTTTGCAAGAACTTTAGAGAAGATCTAACACCTCTACTCCTCAAACTCTTCAGTGAAATTGAAAAGGAAGCAATATTCCCAAATTCATTCCTGAGAGTGAACATCATCTTGATACCAAAACCAGAGAAAGATACAACTACAGGCCAGTCTCCTTAAGGAATGTAGATGCAAAAATCCTCAATGAGATACTGGCAAACAGAGTGCAGCAAATCATAAAAACAGTTATATACTATGACCATGTGGGCTTCATCCCAGAGATGCAGGGATGATTCAGCACACACAAATCAATAACTGTAATACACCACCTTAACAGAGCCCAGGACAAAAACCACACGATTGTCTCAATAGACACAGAAAAAGCATTTGACAAAGGCCAACACCCATTCATGATAAAAACCCTACAGAAAATGGGAATAGAAGGTCTTTATCTCAATCTGACAAAGGCCATTATGACAAAGCAAAAGCCAACATCATTCTAAATGGTCAAAAACTGAAAGTTGCCACTCTAAAATCAGGAACAAGACAAGGATGTTCATTATTGCCACTCCTGTGCATTAGGAAACTTAGCCAGAGCAGTTGGACAAGAGAAGAACTACAAGGAATATGAATAGCAAAGGAAGAAGTTAAATTATCATTATTTGTTGATCACATGATATGCTACACAGAAGACCTCAAAAACTCCACCAAAAGGCTCCTAGAATTAGAAACAAAATTTGATAGCATAGCAGGATACAAAGTCAACACTCAAAAATCAATAACACTCTGTATGGCAAATATGTACTAATAAAAAATTTAAAAAAATGGATGAGAAGGTTGAATTTAAAAAAGAGAAGAACGAATCACTGTGCCAGCACCTTGGTCTTGGACTCCCATCCTCTGTAACCGCGATGCGATGTCTGCTGTTTAAACTGTCTGGCCTTCAGTACTTTGTCACCAAGGCCTGAGCAAGCCATCACAATGTCCTTATGCTTTTTCATGCCATGGACTCTTCTAGTAGTCTAGGGGTAACTCTGGACTCCTTCTCACAATAATGTTTAAAAATATAAAATAAAATATTTTTGATTTCAAAAAACCACAACATTAAATTTTTCAACCTATGAACATAAGTCTTGTTAAACTTTATACATATATATTTGTGTGTGTTTGTGTGTGTGTGTGTGTGTTGGGGATTGAACTCAGGGCCTTGTGCTTGTGAGGCAAGCGCTCTAATCACTGGGCTAAGTCCTCAGTCCCACACTTTTTATATTTTGATGCTATTACAAAGAGTATCATGTTCTTAATTTCTGTTTGGGGTTGTTCATGGTTAGTATATATAAATGCAACTAGTTTTTGTGTTCATGACTGTCTTAGTTACTGTTCTCTCATTGCTGAGACAAAATATTTGACACCCAAAGTTGAAGGGGGAAAAGTTTATCTGGCTTACAGTTTGTAGAGATTTTAGTCCACAATTGGCTGGCTCCGAGGCAGGGTGACCTGGCAGACAGGCAGAAGGTGGCAAGGTAAGCAAGGGACCTAACCAGCTTCTTCCTGCCACTTATGTCTTTCCTATCCAGGCTGCCAGGATCAGGGCGGTGCCAAGCCAATCAGGGGACTCACTTAGTAACCACACGCCCTTAATCCCAGCATCACACACTCTAGATTCAGCCACCTCTGAAAAGCCCCACCTGTGACCATGTGAGGCTTTGGGGGAACTTTTAGGCACAAACCATAACAGGGACTTTTAAGATTTTTGACCCGCCATTGTCTGATCTCTAAGTATTTTCTGGATAATTTTGATGTAGCCTGATTTGCACAATTTTGTGTGTACCTGAGACCGCACCCTGCCACCTTGACTCATAGAAGTTTCAGGGATCACTTTTGTATCTTTGGTTTTCTGAATTTTACCCTGATAATTCATGCTTTTTTATTCGCTGGTAACTTGGAATTTCTCATATCCTTTAGTTCTGTGCAATTTTATTTAATTTTGACATCAATAATTTTTTCTCACTTTTTCTTGTTCATTGTTATTAAATTCTTTTCAAATTTTTATTATTTTTTTTAACCAAAGACTAGTTTATTCAGTAAGTCACATAAGCAAGGAAAGCAAGTGTTATAGTTACTAAAAAATAAATTAGCATCAAATGTTGGCTTACAAAAAGAGTCTTCAGATTAAAATGAAGCATCGCTGGTAAGTATACATTTGTGAACTGAGCCTAACACAAGGTGAACAAACGACAATGTGCCTTAATCTTTAAGAAATGAGCTCGTGGGAAGCCTGAACTAACAGAAAGGATTGTGCAGACGAAAGGCTCATGTGAATGTAGGTAGGATGTTGGAAATTTTATTTTATTACGTATCTTCTACATGGCAACAATCTATAGCATCTTCATCTTGTGATATTATTTAAATTTCAAATAATCATATGTAGTAAGTATTTTATTCACACTGAATAAGGTGGGATTTCCCCACATGGCTTTCTACTGTTTAATGCTTTTTCCAACTGAATAACAGTTGTTATTAAATTCTTATTATTCAAATTTTGATCCTTTGAATTTACATTAGACTGAAAAAATTTTTCTACACCTATCTTATTGCTATTTAGTTGTAATTTAAAGGAAATTTCCTTAACTTTTAATTTTAGTCCTTTTTAACAATGTTACTTTGGTTGTCAATTTTGATTTCTGAAAGGTGTTTCTTGTTTTGAAGCTGGACCTTTTAAATAGCATTTTACTTTGCTTTATGGATTAGAAATGTGCTTTCTTTGTCTATTGTTCTCCTAATCCCCTCTCTCATGTTTGTTTTGGATCGTATCTTCCATATGAGAAAGTTTTCCTCAAGGGTCCTGTCTTCAGTGGAGGCTGTGTGTGGGGAGGGGCTTTGCTTGAGTCACCAGTGGCTTTTCCCATTGCGTCCCACTAGGGTCAGGCTGTGGGAGTCTCTTCTCTCATACAGGGACGTGTCATACAATCTCCTGCTTCAGAGTTTTGGTGATACATCTGAGAATGTCCTAAGCTCTTTGCATTCTGAAACAGTTGAAAAGTATGCAAGGTTTTACGCTTTACTTTGCAAAGAGTGAAGCATCAGCATTCCCTATTTTATTATTTGCCTAGCACTTGTCCTTTGGTTTAATCTCTTTGGTTTATTTATTTATTTTTTTTTTACCAGAGAAAAGATGCTCAGATACTTTGAGCTCTAGGTACAGGTCAATACATCGCTCCTTAGGTTGGTGAGAACTCCTGGGAAGTCCCCATCTCTGAATAAGGACTTCCTATCATTTCTCATCTTTTCACCTGACTCCCACATCCACAGGGGTGTTGGCTGGAAGTTTGTCCATGAGCCCATGAGCTGCCAACACCGCATTTTGAATACCTAGCATTTGCATTTAATGCCTGGTGAGGCAATTCCTTCCTCACTATTCTTAATATTCTTGGTTATTCTCAGACATTTTAAATATGAATTTAAAAAATCACAGAAGCATTTTCAGATCTATAGAATGGTACAGAGTTACACATATTTTATGATAATTTAACTTCGCTTCCTAAATAACCCTATGGGGATCTTAATTGGGTCTTTATTCATTCTTGCATCTTTAGTGCCTTGTTGAGTCCCTGAATCATGTCAAGTTTTCAAGATAAAGTCTGTTAAATAGAGATACAGGGGTTGGGGATTTAGTTCAAGTAGTAGAGCACTTGCCTAACAAGTGCAAGGCCCTGAGTTTGATCACCAGCAACCCCCAAAATGGAGATACAGCTTTCTGACCCAATGCCTATGTTTATTTCTATTTCTCCATCCATTCTGATTTGTGCTCAGATCACAGAAGCAGCTGGCAGCAGAACCAGAACAACTTAGGTCTCATACCTCACCATCTACTACTTTTTATATCACACAAGGCCCAGTAAAACAATTCCTAGCACTTACACACAGGCCAGCACAAAGGCCATACCGGCAGTGTAAATCGAAGGAAAGTGCTAAAGCCATGGAGGTCAAGGTGTTCTAAACTCCTGAAGAAGTAGCTCTGCCTGGGCTGAACCTTTCCACCTCCATAGCAAGCTTCTGTGTGGGACAGCAGGCCAGGCCACGGATGCCTTCAGCCCAGATGGGCACATTTATGGTGGGGCAGAGGGTCTGTTATCAAGTTTATTTATGTTTTCCCATGGGAGGGTCCATATTTCAATGGCATGAATGTAAGTGCAAAAGTAGGATGGTTTATCTGCCATGTCTGATCCATGTGGAGTTTAAGTAATAAAGTTTATTAGTGCCTCTGATTTAATATGACACTTTTCCAGTGCAAATTACTCTGAGATCATCGTGTTCATAAAATATGACAGAAATCTTTTAAGTGTGAGCATAAGTTCTGAATTAATTTAATAACCCAGTCTGGAAAAAGGCATGTGGTTTAAAACATAACATTATGCACCAGGCTCCTCCATTTCTCCTTTGCCTATCCCCTTTCCTCTGTGTTGTGGTTTGGATCTAAAATGTCCCCGTAAAGGACATTTGTGTTGAAGACTTGGTTCCCAATGCAGCAATGTTCAGAACTTTAAGGAAGAGATTGGATCACAGGGCTCTGACCTTGTCAATGAATTAATCCTGTAATGGGTTCATAATTGAATGGGCTAATGGGAAGAAATCATAGAAGGTGAGGTTTAGTTACAGGAAGTAGGTCACTGGGGGCGTGCCCTGGAAAGGTATGGCTTGATCCTAGCCCCTTCCTTGCTCTCTCTCTCTCTTTGCTTTCTAGCCTCCATAAGGCAAAAAGCTTTGCTATGCTACACCAAGATGTTCTGCCTCACTACACACCCAGGCAACAATGGAGTAACCATGGACTGACACCTCCGAAACCATTTGCCAAAATAAACCTTTGCTTCTTCAAGCTGTTATTCTCAGGAATTTTGCTGTGGTGATAGGAAGCTGACTAGTACACCATGCCTCTTTTGGAAAGACTGTCTTTGTGTCCCTAAGTCACCTGTCTTCTTGGAGCCTGGGGTTTTGCCTTCTTTAGGATGTGTGGAAGAGGGTGTATTAATGTGGTCATGGTAGGTGAAGCCATCTTTCTGGGCAGGGTGGGGGGTGGCGAACACAGTTGGTTTTAGCTTTTAGTGGTGCTGCCTCCAGGGAATGGTTAGGGACACACATGGGAATGGTGCTTAGCCTGTGTGATTTACTGGACTTTTCTGGGGCTGGGTAGGAGAGTGAGCATGGGCTAGACAGAATTTTGGAGAGCTGCAATTTGGGGAGCACATATATAACCACCTCCATCTTTCCAGGTGGGGAAACAGTTACAGCAGCAGGACACGTCCCCACCATAGAATACACATGAAGTCACTATGTAAATTGTGAAATGTAACTCACAGTTGTCTTCATCTTATGAGAGTGTAGACACTACAACACAAAGACAGAAAATAAAAATAAAGAAAAACTATGAATGCTGTGTTTTAAGCCACCCAGCATGACGTTCACCCTTCTCTCTGTGGACTGACCTGTGACTGCTACATCCAAGAAATCGGGCCCCCACTTTCCTGCCTCACTCAGTGCAGGCCGAAGCTTGTGTGCTTCCTCACTCTCTGCCTCACTTCCTGGGAGATTCTGGTGTCCTGTTCTTTTTCTAGCCCTCGGGGTCCTGCTTTGGTATTGTCTGCCAAGTAAGCTGGACACTGGACCAAAAGAAGGACATGGTCTGGGACAGTCCTCTGGTTTGTTCCTTCTGTCAGCATCTGTTATGGTTTAGTTCTAAAATGTCCCCCAAAGGCTCATGTGGTCAGAGGCGTGGCTTTAGGGGGTGATTAGATCCTGGGGCTGCTGTATTTATCAGCAGATTAATCCACGGACGAGTTCATAGATGAATGTGCTTTTAGGAGTTGGGCCCTGGTTAGAGGAAGCAGACCACTGGCGAGCATTACAGAGTAACATTTTCTCTTGCCCTTTCCTTTTCTCTTTGCTTCTGGCCACCATGAGGCAAGCAGCTTTGCTCCACCACACCCTTCTCCTATGATGTTTCTGCCTTGGAGTCAGCTGACCACGGACTGAAACCTCCAACCTTGAGCCAAGACAAATCTGTCTTCCTTTAAGTGTGGATGTCAAGTATTTTGTCCCGGTGATGCAAACGTGACTAATACAGCATCCAGACAGAGACTGGAGGGGCAACCCATGCGCCCAGCACCAAGACCTCTTTCCCGACTGGGTGAGAAGCTTCTGGGGGACCAGCTCTTCAGAGGTGGCTGCCACCAGGTCAGAGAGAGATGTTTTCACTCAGCCCCTAAATTCACCCCAGGGCATGATGGGCACATTCCTAATTCAGGTTTTCACATCCTCTACAAACTGCCCAGGGCAGGCACAGGCACACAGGTGGTTTTGGCAAGAAACCCCACATAGCCCCTCCCAAGGAGAAGCCTAAAGGGCTTCAGTAGCTGCCTCCTCACCATGGGGACCCGGCTGTTGAAGGGGACTTTCAGGACACTAAACCCACCCCTTGCACCCCTTGATCTTGGATCACCGTCTTCTGACCCGGGTCCATGTTAGTGCTTCTGCCCGGACAGCCATCCTCCCTCTCAGGAGGACTTCGGCTCCATCAGAGTGTGGCTCGAGTCTCACATTCTCCATCAAACTTTCCCCGAACACTGATCACCCTCCCACTGCACTTATGACCTGGAATAACATTTGCCACGTCACCTGGTGACCTCAAGTTCACTTTCACACTGCACGCTGCCTTGTTTTCTCCAGTGGGTAAGTTTCATCTGACTCTGCAGCGTACATGTGCCAAGCCCTTCTGGGGGCTGCCGGTGCTGAGAGGGGATTCCAGGGAAGTCTCATGTGTTAGAGCAAGGAGAACACCCAAATCCAGTTGTGGGATAAGGGCTGGGGTTGGGGATGCCCAGGGCCCAAGGTTACACTATCCTTTGGTGTCCCTTGCTTTGTGCCTCCAGCCCCTTCCTTTTCTGCTCTGCGGACCTCTGGCCTTTGCATTTTTCCTTGCTTCTTCCCCCAGCAGTAGCACTTGGACCCCCTCATTTGCTTCAAAAGTCAGCTCTAATGTCATCTTTCACTTGAAACATAGCCCTGTCCTCAACTTTGCAATCTCCTTTCCTTCACTGAATCTCTTGGACATTTTATTTATAATAAATAATACTGAGTGTGTTCTCTTTTGAATTATCATATTTTGTGTTAGTTTTTCTCTTCCTGTTGTAACAAACCATGACCAACTAAGTCGCTTTAACAAAAATATATTATTTTGGGAATCTGTAGGTCAGAGGTCCAGCATGAACTTCTGAGGGCTAGATCAGGGTGGAACAGGTCTCTGATCCCCCTGCAGGCCCTAGGGGAAAATCTCCTTACCTTCCCAGCCTCTAGAGGCCACTCACATTCCTTGGCTAATGGCCCCTTCCTCCAGCTGCAATGCCAGCAACAGTACATCTTTTTGATGTCTTCTGTTGTTAAGAAGATCACTGTCTTCTATCAGCAATCATAGTTGGAGAAGGTTGTCCACTTTTAAGGAGTCATGTGATAGATGAGCCTGCCTGGGTAATCCAACATAATTCCCCATTTCAAGGTCCTTAACCTTCACCACATCTGCAGCCTTCATTCTCTGGGCCCCACAGTCTAATGTATTCACAGGTTCCTGGAATTAGGACAAGGCATTGGTGGAGGGGCTATTGTTCCTTCTGCCATATTCCCCTTACACGAAAAACACCTTAGGGCTGCTCAAGAAATATATTTTCAGAATTGAATTAAGTGCCAGGTACTGCGCATGGAGCTGGACGTACTTAGAGAAGCAAGGCACGATCTCTGTTCTCAATTCACAATCTCTACTCTCAAATTTAGAATCAGGTGGGGAAGACAGGTGCATAAGCAATTAAGCACGTAGGCCAGAGTAGCAGGAGTGGGGCTGGCTGAGGACAACCTCACCAAGGGAGCAGAGACTAAGTAGTTTCCAAAAACTGTCCCAGTTCAGCAAGTGGGCGAGGAAAGGAATTCCTGGGGCAGAGCATGTGTGAAGCCTGTAGGAAGAGGCAGCTTGGAGTCTGGGGAGGCTGCTAGTTAGGTACCAAGAGAGGGGAGTAGGGGGAATGAATCTGGAGCAGTTGAAGGAGCTGGATCACGAGTTTTTCTTTTCTAAATGCCAAGAATTCTACATTTTCTAAATGCCATGGAGTCTACATTGTAGGAGATGAAGAGGCCTTTGACAGCTTTAAGGAGAATTATACGTCAGAAGGTTTGTAGAACAACCACAAGGGAGTCATGACACACAAGATAAGAGACAGAAGAATATAAAAAATAAGTGATATGGTGTCAGTGTTAACATTAGAGGTCAAGGAATAAGAGGAATGGGTCACATTGTTAGGGTGGGCAATGGTGTTCCCTGTGGGCAGCCAACTGAGATGACTGGGCGGTGGGGAAAGGGGGCTCCTGGTACTGACACCTTGGCAGTGGGTGCTGCTGAGTATGATGGTGGTCCTGGGAAGATCTTGCAGCCGGATCTGTATCTCCTTTCTTTGGAGATCACCTGTAGCCCTGAGTACCTGCCAAAATGTCAGACACAAAGCAGACAATGAGTGATGGTGGGAAGGGCTGAATGCATCATGTGTGTTTCCTGGAGAGGGAAAGAAGCCACATCACAGATCTACTCAGCAAGGACTTCTTGCTCTCCAGGGGTGTTCTGGGAAGTGGTTGAAATCATGAGTTCTGTTCCCAATCATGTGCTTTCTTTCTTGAAGGTTGGAAGGCAGAGGGCCAGCGTGTCAACACTTCAAGTCACACTACATTATGCAGAGCCTCATTTGACTTTCAGGATGATGTCAACATTTTGTTACCTTGCTGAGAAGCCCAACTTGATGATTGCGTGGTAATTTACATTTGCTTGTGTTCAAATAATGCATTCCAGATCAGAGCTTGCAATAACGCTGAGGTAGAAGCTGGTGTTTCCTGGGTGGATAAAAATCCCTTCCTGTGTCCAGGAGATGTCGTGCTTCTAGAACACTCCTTGGGGAAGTTCTACCAGATCACCAGATAAGGCAACCCCATTCAGAAACCAGGGCTCCAAACCTGAAAAGAAACTTCTCTTCCAAGTTCTGCTCGGCCATGAGATAATGATGTTGTGACACAGGCAGCAGGGTTATGGGATTCACGGTTCAAGGATAATCTCTCCTTAAGGTTAAAATAATTCCCCAAGCAGAGTTGGACACAAGATTACTACAGAGTTAGGTACCAAGGCCCAAGACATCAGTCACAGGAAGATTCTGTCCTTTGTTGCTTGGACACCAGGCCAGGCTCCAAGTAACATGTAAGTGCTTTAAGAAGGTGTGCTCAGTATCTTAGTTTCCTTACCTGTGAACTTAGTGTGGAAATGGGTGATGGGAAGGATGCAGAGTTCTGAAGGGGGTTGTCTCCTACTTCTCTTCTGTCTTTCCAGCATCCCAACCTTTGTTATTGCCTGCCTTGGACATTGTCCTCATGGCCTGTCTCTTCCCCTCTGCTTCTCTTCCTGCTTCCTGGCACCAGCAGGATAGACAGCTTCCTTTTTGGTTCCTTTTCTAGCTTTCCAGTAGTCCCTTTTATCTTCGAGGAGACATTACAAAACCTCCAGTGGATGACTGAACCTTTATATAAAATCTTATCCTATGTACAAGATAATACCACAAGAGTTCATCTCATAACCAAAATGGCTACTAGGTAACTAACAGGAGGGTAGCATATATAGCACGGATAATGCTAGATGTCCTGGTAGGATGGACTGAGAATTCATCATGCTGGCCAGAATGGCAGTATGAATTGTTTAAATTATATGACTTATTTATTTCTGGAATTTTCCATTCTATATTGTAGGGCTACTATTGGGCTCAGGTAACTGAAACTGTGGAAAGTGAAACTTCACATAAGAGAGGACTACTGTATTATTTTATTCCCATGATTTTTGCATGTGTCTGCCTTCATCCTTAGGCTAAGAGTTCTACACAATGAGGCGTTGTCAGTTTTAGCTCAGGATCCTCGGTGCCCAACTCACTGCTTGGGCCAAGCAGGTTTACTGGATAGATGAACAAACTTATAAATATTCACCAATCTTTCAAAGCTCACCTCACATCAAAATGTACTATATATTGGGAAAAGGGAAGAAACTGTTCAAATGGAAAGGGGAACATGGGAGGGGAGAGGGGTAAAGGAAGGGAGGGACAAGGAAAAAAAGTGACTAGAAGGAAAAAATGGAAACAAAGCTTGTATAAATAAGGAGGGGAAGAAAGGTTGATGGGAGGGGAGGGGAATAGGAAAAAAAGAAGCCAAATTCCCTATGATGCATGTGATCATTATATATATCTAAAATGCACCAATAAAAACAAAACAAAACAAAACAAAGCCACTTCACTTTCTACTGCTTCTTGTCCAAATAGTATTTGGTGCTGTGAATACATATGACTGGATGTCTGTCCGGCTTGGTCACTTTCCCTTTGATGGGACGAAATACCCAACCCATAATGTAAAGCAGAGAGGTTTATTTTGGCTCACAGTTTCAGAGGGTTCAGTCCACTCATGGTTGTCAGCTCAAACACAGAAATAGCATGGCAGAAGGGCATGCTGGAAGAAAGCTGCTTACCTCATGGCAGCCAGGAAGCAGAGAAAGAAAAAGAAAGGTGCTGGTGATGAGACTACACCCTACAAGGTCATGCTCCCAGTGATCTACCTCTTCAGACCAGGCCCTACCTCCTAACAGCACATTCATCTGTGGAGTCTGCAAAGGGTTAATGCACTGGTGAGTACAGTGGCAATGATCCAATCACCTTCCAAAAGCCCCAACTCTGAACATATGAGACTTTGGGGGCACATTTTAGATCTGAACTGCAACACTGTCCTCAAGGAATTTTAAGTAGAGTTGAAAATATAGGTAGGCTAATCAACAATTAAGTGAGATAGATTCTGTTATAGAGAAACAACCACAGAAAAATAAAAGTCATCTTTAATAACCTTTGGAATTTATTTTAGTGAATATTTTATCATTTTGGTGCTGCAATGAAATTTTAATGGAGCTAAATGTAAAACTCTGAATTTGCTTTTCTGTTATATCATAGATTAAACATATTTTTTCTAAAGTAGAAAATAATCTGCTCATTGTAGAAATTCAGAGAAACATCCAACTCTTATAAAGGAGAAATAAAAATTATTAACCCACTTGCAGAGATAACTACTTTCAACTCTTTAGTGTATATCTATTTAGCATTTTGTTAATTTATAGCTGTTTACCATCTATGACTTTTTTTTTAAAGAAAAAACAGCTGGATTCATGAAAGCTTTCATACTTATTTTCCTCTTTTATTATGAACTTTCTTTTCTCATTAAATATTAAGAAAAATTTGATTATCACTGATTATGTATTGTGACTGCACTATGATTAAAACAAAAAACTATTCTGATTTCTTTGGATTTAGATTGTTTTCAATATTTTAAAATCATACTTAACGGAAAAACTTTTGTGCAGAACCCTGTCTTCTTTACCCGACTTTTGCTTTGCTTCATTTTGTTTTGGGCATCACCCTTTTCTTATTGATTTTGAAAAGCCCTTTTATATATTAAGAACATCTATCTTTTGACTTATTAAAAACACATTTTTCTTGTTTTGTCTTTTAATTTTGCTTGGCATCAGACAAATTTAGAAAGAGTCTTGGAGGACTTTTAATGCAACTCTGTCATTCCAAAAACAAGCCAACCAAAGCCGAACTCTTTCAGGTGCTCACAGAGTTGACAGCAGAGCGCAGCTACACTGCAGGCTCCTGGGCTCACAACGTTGAACTTCCAGAGTTTCCCCCAGCAGGGCGCCAGGGCTGGTTATAAATTACAGCTCTCTGTTTTCTAGTGCGTCCTTTCATGTTTTATCTTCTGTATGGAACGCATGGGTTCCCCCTTCCCTCTCTCTCTCTGTCTCTCCCTCCCTCCCTCTCCGTCTCTCTCTCTCTCTGTCTCTGTTACCCTTCCTCCCTCCCTCCTCTCAGAGTCTCATATGGAGTTCAGGTTGGCCTTAAACTCACTATGCAGCCTGGACTAGCACTGAATTCATGGCAATCCTCCTACCTTAGGTTTTTGAGTGCCAGGATTACAAACGTGTGCCACCACACCCATTTGGCATCGACTGTCTCTTATGCCTACTCTTTTATCTACCCATCTAGTGCACCATTCCTTGCACATCATTTAACAGTGCTAGGAATTTAGTAGTAACTTAGAAAATGCTTGTTGGCTAATACATTGGTTTTTAAATAATGAGTTACCAATAGTGACTGCTATATATTGGATCATAAATGGCCCCCAAAGGCCCCTGTTTCAAGGACTTGGTTTCCTGAGTGGTGCTGTTGGGAGGATTCTCTAAGAGGCAGGGCTTGGTGGGATGGCTTCAGGTTATTGGGTGTGTGTCCTGGAAGTGGACTCTGAGACCCTGGTTCTTTCCTCTTTGTCTCTTTTTTCCTGGTCACAAATTAGGTGGTTTTCCTCCAGCACATACTCCTGCCATGATGTGCTGTCTTGCCATAGCCCCAGTGCAAAGAGGCCGACTCATCATAGACTGGAAACTCTAAAATTGTGAGCTAAAACAAACCTTTTCTTTTTGTAAATTTATTATCTTAGGTATTTGTTATAGTAATAGCAACCTGACTAACACAATGATAATACAAAGTATCTCATTTGATGCCTACAACAAATCCATGAGGAAGGCAAGCCTGATACTACCATCCTTATTTTATAGATGAGGAAATTGAGGACCACAGAATTTAGGGCACTTAATCAAGATCTCATAGTTAGACCACAGCAGAAATGAAATAAAGCTATCTTGACTTTAAACTCTTTCTTGCTGTTTCTGCTGTACCAAGGTCTGTCTTGCTTGCTGTCCATGCCTCCCAGTTGGGAAGGCCAGAAACTTGATTTTTTTGTGCCTGGATGAGGTGGAGAGATGAAAGTCAGAGGTCTTTCATATAGGAGGCCAGGATCACAGAGCTAAGTCTTGATCAGGTTTTGTGATGCAAAAACCAGGAGCTCATGGAGAGGAGCTCAACTTCATAGATGCAGAGACCTCAAATAAAACTCAGCCTGACTTTGGGATTTTTCTCTCAACTTTTAAAAATTGAGGTGAAATTCACATAATATAAAATTAACCCCCCTTTTTTGTAGTACTGGGGAGCAAACCCAGGGTCACTCTACTGGTGAGTTACATACCCAGCCACTTTTATGTGTGTCTGCATATTTTAAAATTTTTTATTATTTGTATATGTTTGCAATACATAATAATTACACTGATTTTGGGGAATTGGTACATAAACAAATTGAATTTTGATCATTTTTACTCCCCCACCCTCTCCAAGCTCTTGTTAACATTTTTTATTTTGAGACAAGGTCTTGCTAAATCACTGAGAATTGTCATCCTCCTGTCCCAGTCTCCCTCAGTGCTGGGACAATAGGTGTGCAACATTGCACGCCACTCAAATTAAGCCTTGAAAGTGAACAATTCAGCAGCATGGAGTTATATTGTGGAACCACCATGTCTGCTGAGCCCAAAATATTTTCATCACCACCCCAACAGAACCCAGCAGGCATTAAAGCAGTTCCTCCCCATTTCTCCCTCCCTCAACCCCGAGCAACCACTCATCTATTTTCTGTTCCTGTGGATTTACCAATTCTGGATATTCCCTAGACATGAAATAGCGGGCTCCCACCAGCGGTGCCTGGATTCCGCCACTTGCACACTGCCTTCAAGTGTCTCCATGTCATAGTGTGCCAGTAGAGTACTTTACTCTCTTTCATAGCTGCATAATGCTCCACGGTATGTGTGCATGCCCCAAGATGTGTGTCTGTTCATCTGTTCATAGACATCTGGAGTGTTTCTAATCAGTCCATGTTTTGATTGCAAGGTCTTCTGGGCGCCAGGATCCCTCTAGACATCCTAAAATCAATCTTCTCAAGACCCGGCCCAATCTTTGTTCGAAATGCTTTTCTCTAGGTCTCGTTTTACAGTACTGAAACTAGATACCTGACATAATCAACTTAGAAAGATGAAAGGTTTATGTTGGCTCATGGTTCCGGAGGTTTTAATCCGTCGCAGGATGGCCCTGCCGGTTTGGGCCCGTGGTGAGGCTGCTCGTCATGGCCGGAATGCAAGGCAGCTGGGAAGGGGCTGCGGTCGGGATATCTCCTTCAAGGGCCTGAGCTCCTCCCCCAGGCTCCACCTGCCAAAGTTCTGCCACCTGCCAACAGCATGGTGGGCTGGGGACCGAGGCTTTGGGGAACACTGAGCCAGACCACAGCCCTGGGTGAGAGGGAGGAGCCTCTCGTGGCTCTTACTTGGCCGCAGACGAGGCTCCCAGCTGGGCCGAGCTCCCCGCTAGGGCATCTCCAGGCCCCTGCTGGATGGCCGCAGTGACGCGGGCTCTGTGGGCGCCATCTTGGTCTGGGCCGCCCCTGACCCCCGCGGGCGGGAGAGGAGCTGTCCGTCATCACCACCGGCTCTCCCTCGCACTTCTTTAGCAGCTGCAATTAGCCCCCGAGCAGGAGACGCTTCATCAGCTTCCTGGATCAGCAGCGAAATTAAACCATCACATTTATGAACTGCCCGGTGAGTTCTGGGAGGAACTTTGCATATTTTACATTTAATAACTTGCCTCTCTCTTTATTTATAACGTTAATAATGATTTTGGGGGCGATATGCTCCAGGAAAGTGCAGGAAAAGAGAAGGAGAGACAGTGACTTCAACACAGAGAGATGGCAGGGCACGTGATGGCCTGGCAACCCCGACCTTTGTGTCGCCCGCCTGCCCAGTGGGTGTGAGGGCAGCGCAGCCCTGAAGAGCCGTGAGGACTTCCGTGGGCCTGCACGTTGCACTGTCCATGGAGGCTGCATGACTAGCGCTCCACAGCCTTTCTGTGCCCACTAGTAACATCTCCAAGGTCTGATGCAGCTTGTGGAGGCTCAGGGCTCTTGGAGGCTTCAGGAGGGCCCGTGCGGGCTGTGGGCTCCTCCCTTTTTTCCCACCCACAAGCCTGCCTCGCCTGCTTCTCCTGTGTCCTGGGAATGTTTCATTGGTGTTTTGCTGTGGGCTTTCCCGCCAGAGTCCCTTAGCATCATTCTAATGGGTGCCTTAGTAACCCTCCACTTAGGGAATTTTCATGTTGGATTTGAGGACGCAAAGGTTCAGAGAGGCTGGTGACCTTCCTAAGGTCACCAGCTGCTAAGTGGCAGCTCTGGAAAGGATTTTCTGATTTCAAGGCAGAAGAGTAGGGTAAGGTTTGGATCTTGGGTCACCTACTCTGGCTTGTTTTCCTGCTCTGCCTCTCACTATTTGTATGATCTTGAGCCAGTTGTTTTTCTCCCCTGGATCTTAGTATGCTCTTTTGTAAAACAGGAATGATAAGAATCTCCATCTCACAGGGGTGCTGGAGGGTTCACCCCAAGTCTTGTTTATGAAACCACTTGGTGAGCGGTAAATCCTCAAGTGTACGCTAATTGCTGATTGCCCCACCGGGCAGCCTCTGTCCCATTGCTGCGTGGAGTCGAGCAATGGAACAGAGCTTTGTTAAAAATCATTAAAAGTCATTAAAAAGTATTGCAGGGTTTGCAATACTTTTCTGGGAAAGGGCAAGTTCACGTGCGCTTTAGGCTTGGTGTACCTCATGACCTGTGTTGGAACTACTCAGCTCTGCTGACCAGCCCCAAAGCGGACTAACACTTGGATGGGCGTAACTGTATTCTAGTGACATTTAACTACAACCGCAGGCTGTGGCCGGATCTGTCCTGCATGCTGTACTGAGCGCCTCTCAGGCCAGTTCTGACCCAGAGTCAGGGCTGTCTTGTAGGTGAGTCGAGTCCCCTAATTGTGGATGAGCTGAGACACATCCACTGGTGCTGCATCAGAACTCTTTCAACCTAAAAACGATCGCAGCCAAGAATACAGTGTTAGAGTGCAGTTACACGCGGCCTCACAGGGGCCTGGTCTCCAGGCTTTGGGAACTTGGCTCCACTTAACGCTTAGAGGAAAAATCACGTTTGCCGCAGTTGCCCTCATTAGTGACAACCAACGATTGTGTGGTTTGAAGGATTATCCTGCTTTCCTCCTC
Source organism: Hystrix cristata (assembly GCA_004026905.1). Taxonomy (NCBI): domain Eukaryota; kingdom Metazoa; phylum Chordata; class Mammalia; order Rodentia; family Hystricidae; genus Hystrix; species Hystrix cristata. The sequence goes on along the minus strand of PVJO010006641.1, from coordinate 9,929 downwards.
AGCTGGCTCTTCCTTGGAGGTTACCATGGGCCTTGTCCTGGAAGACAAGACAGGGCAAAGGGAGAAGGAGAGCCTGGAACATGCTGGGAATGGGAGGAAGCTGAGCAGGGTCTGATTTCAGTGAGGCTTCAGTTCCTGTCTCACTGGAAGCAGGTCTAATCTCCACCACCCCACGAGCTAGATGAGGCTTGGCATCGGGTGGAGGAGCAGAGACCGGGGATGTTACCTGGCCATGGGTCTGAGAAGCAGGTTTGTTCTTTCCCATTCCCAAGCTCAGTATCTTTCCACTAGACTTTGCTGCCAGGCAGATTTATTGGGTCTGCAGAGCTCACCAGAAATGCATTCACCTGCCGTGTCCACACCCTTTTCTCTGGGGCAAACTGGAGAAGCGGGGTGGGGCTGGAGAAAGGGTGGACTGAAATCAGGCCTCTGATCCCTTCTCTGCTCTGTGCTGCCATCTGGCCTTGGGCAAGTCCTGGTTCTTGCTGGGTCTCAGTTTGCTCATCTGCACCCCTAGACAGCCTTGGATGTACCTTCCAGCTCTGTGCTTCTCAGGGCTCTTCTGCGCATAGCTGGTGGTGGGCAGCGCATTCTGCTTCTTCCCTGTCTGGCTGCTGGATGGGAGGGAGGACGGGAGAGGGGGAGGCTGCTGGAAAGCAAGGTCAATCAATTCCGAGCCAAGACCAAAGCCTAAGAGATAGGGCGTGGCATGCTGAAAGATGATGGCTGGCAAAAATCATTAGAAGCATCTTTCAACAATCTATACGCCGTTATCGATCTTTGTTATAGATCTTCTTCCATTCCTCCCCCTGCGTTTCTCCCCCCGCCCCAAGATCTTCTGGATCGATACAGCAAGTGCATTGAGACTGTAGCAACACATTTAAAACCTTATAAAAGGTTATTTAGTTGCTAACAGTGCAGTGGTTTCTGCAAAGCCTGCCAAAAGGTTACAGCTTTTTGGGGATCATAAATTACAGACGACAGGAAAAAAGTAAGTGCGGTTTTCTTTATTGTCTCGATGATGGATGGACTCCTGAACAGGGCAGAAAATACATCATATCACCTTTAATGGGCGTGCATTTCTGCAGCCATAACTCACAATTTTAAAATAGAAAATGGTGAAATATGGCATTGTATATTCCACTTGTGACATATTTATGAGTCCTCGCCTTCTTATAAATACAGTGATTGCTATTTCAAAGCACCGTGTCAGGTATGAGCTGAGCACAAACAGCTGGCGCGGCTGAAAAATTATAGCCAGAGTGGACGTTTTCAAAAACTCTCTCTCGTAGCAGTAAATTTACAGTGTTTGCACTAACTGTTATTAAAACCAAATCCATATCTTGGCAACAGGAGTCCATTGCTCAGGAGCAGCTGGACTGACAGTGTGCCCTGACAGCTGGGGTGTGCGGTGCCTGGCCACGGTGCAGGTCGGGGAGGAAGGGTCGAGGGCACGAGGCTGACCCGCAGGACCCCTGCCTAGGTCTGGAGTCCCAGCCAGGGCACCCCCCCCCCCGGGCACACCACGGTCTCTTCTCTGACACCCCGGTCTAGGCATGCTGCTTCTGGCTCTTTTCCTTACCTGGGAACAATCTTCTCCTGACAGTTTTCTGCAGAGGCCTTTGAGCTGTTCAGCTCTGCTGCCTTCCAGCTCCCTCTCTCCACTAGTGCATCACCCCAGGGTCTGGAGGAGGAAGCCGGAAGTGGATCATGTGGGTCAAGCACCAGGGGAAGGCAGAGGGTGGAGTTCAGCAGGGCAGGCTGGTGCTGGGGAGGCAGGGAGGCCAGTTAGGCTGTGGGCCCAACAATCTAAGGTGGAGCTGGGGTGTAGCTCAGTGGTAGAGCACTTTCCTAGTGTGTACAAGGTCCTGGGTTCCATCCCCCCAAGCAAACAAGCAGAGCAAACAAATGGCCCCTCCAGAACACCCCCCAAATCCCTAACCAACAACAAAAATACTAAGGTGGATTAAAAAGGCATCATGTTCTATGACACCTGTCAAATTAATACATAGTGATAATTTTCAGTTCAACCAAAATTTTGCTGAGTCCCTAGCATAAGCTCGGTATAATTTTAAGGGATGGAAATACAAGAATGAGTAAGAATGAGGAGCTGAGGCTCTACAGAGTGCCTGAAACTCAGCCAGTGTGATACTTCGTATATTTTTGTATTTTTACAAAAATTATTTCTCAGTTATTTCCTCCTCCATTATTTTATTTGGTGGTTTCAACAACTAAATAAAACACACAACAGCATGGACGAAGGTCCAGATATTACGTTCAATGTAAGATCTAAAAAGAATTCATCTCCTTGGATTCAGTTTGAATCTATGCAGGAAGAAGTCTCTGGTGACTGGTGTAGCGGGAAGGGCCATGGAGGAGTCCTGCAGCGTGCTGGACAACGGTCCATTTCTTGATCTGGGTGGAAGTGACACTGCACTGCACTTTACAGCTGGGTGTGGTGGTGCACATCTGTAATCTTAGCACTCTGGGAGGCTGAGGCAGGAGGATCACAAGATTGAGCAAGACAATGTGTCAAAACAAAACAAAACAAAACAAAGAAAGAAAGAAAAAGAAAGTGTTAGGGATGTAGCTCAGTGCGAAGGCCCTGGGTTTGTCCCCAGGACACAACAAAACAGAAAAAGAGTAGTATACTTTGTGAACTACGTATTTGTTATAGCACACACAAAGGGCAGCTATTCGTAGCCTTTTCTTGGAAGTGGGTAGACTGAATCAAAAGCTTGCCACGGACTCCACAGTTGGTTTCAGAGGGAGCTCCAAGTTCACTCCCAGGCAATGGGTGACGCTCTTTCTCTAGGGGCAGCCTCCTGAGATGGGCTCTGCTCATTGGAAGGTGGCCTTTTTCTCTGATGTAGACTCTTCCTGGTGGCCTAAACTTTACCCTCTCGGACACAGTGTCACTGAAAGCCTGGGAGAAGGTGCACAGGAGCTGCTCTCCACAACTCGGGTCTGTACTGGGGCTCTGCCCCTCCCGGCACGCACAGCGACCTCGGTCTCTGCTATGACCTTGAGCTCTCTGGAGACGGGGGCTTGAAAATCAGGAGCTCAGTGATTGCACCTCTGGCTTCCCAGACTGTTCAGACCATTTCCATTAACATCAAGGGCTATGTACGAAAGTCACAGAAATGTTTGGGACTATTGTATATATTCACTTCCTCTTTCTTGCAGTATTTGCCAACATCTTTCTGTTCGCTGAAGGAAGTTTTTCTGGAACTCTGTAGGGACCTGGCAATTAAAGATGACAGTGATGTGGTCCCTGTTTGCAGGAACTGGCAGATTAGTAAGGGGAGCCACCCTCTCTATACTCGCAGAGGGACAGATGAACTCTTCTGGGGCATGGTAGAAAAGGACTTAATCCAAGTATAATTGTGTTAAGCAGCTTTCCTGTCACTGGCACCTGATACCCAACACCCACAACTTAAAGGAGGAGCGGCGTAATTCGGCTCACGACTCAGGGGATTCTGTCCATGGCCAGCTGCTCCCCAGGCAGAAACATCACGGTGGGAGGGTGCGGTGGAGGACACCTGCTCACCCCACGGCAGCCAGGGAGCAGAGTGAGAAGGCGAGAGCTGGAGAGGGAGCCATAACCTCCAAAGGTGCTTCCCCGCTGGCCTGCCTCGTCCAGCCGGACCCCGCTCCTGACAGCAGTTAGCTCTGCGCTCATGGGCGGACCAATCTGTGGATGAGTGATCCGGTCGTCTAGAAGCCCATCTCTGAGCACCAGAGGCTTTGGGGGGACATTCTGGATCTAAACCATAGCAGTAATATCTGCACTATTTTGAAGATACGAGTTCACCAGTCTATTCATCAGAGCACGTAAGTTAGGGTTAGGGTTAGAACAGGAGGAGCAGAGTCCAGAATGCCAGCTGTGGGGCGCAGAGTGGCCCGAGGTGAGGCTGGAAATGCAGGGCAGAGCTGTATATTGGAGGATGTTAAATGTCATCAGAGGAATTCGGCTCTATCCTGTAAATGAAAGAAATCATAGAAAGTTTTGAGCGGAGCAAGACATAGCTCCCAAGGAGAAGGAGCCAGCTGTTTTTGGTAGCTGTCAAAGCACATTTGGAGTGAAAGGGGACCCACGTGGGGAGTCAGCTGACTCCCTAAGGAACTTGTGAGTGAGAGGCAGAGCGGGCCAGGTTGATCTTTGGAAGAGCTGTAAGCCCCCAGACTGTTTGACTCCCATTCACATAACAAACAAGAACCATGATTCAACAAGGTGGGGCATTTTTTTGGCGGTCCAGTCCAATGCTCCTAGTCCCCACCACCAGGTAGGGGATTAGTCTTTTAATCTGTAATTCTAAAGTATATGCTTAAAATCATAAAAGAAACACATACTTCTCATTAAAAAAAAAATCACTGTAGGAAGAATAAGTTAGAGAGGCACCACAGGTCAGACTCTACCTTGGTGGTCAGCCCAGATCAGCTATCTGGCTTTGGCTCTGGGCTTGGCCTTCGGAAGGTTGGAAGGTGGACGCTGGTCGGTGTGGTTGCTGGTCTCCCTGCTGTGTGTGGTTAACAATAGTGTGCATCGCATCTAACCTCACCACAGCAGCAGTGAATGCAGCAAGGCGTGGCGTGCAGGTTCATTGCTAGCTCAATACGCATTTGCAGTGGAGACGAGCATTCTAGGTGGCACTTGGAGCAGAGTCCCCTTTTGTGCTTTCTATATGGAAACCCCATCCACCAGGGAGGTTAACCTGTGCTTTGTCATTGCAAGACAAAAGTTTTCGGTAACTGTGAGGGTGGAAGCTGTTCATATTACGCACAAAAATTATTATGGACTTTCAAATAGATAAACAGAGAGGAAAGCTGACTCTTAATATGCATGATAGGAGAGTTTGTTAATCTGACAACTTTAAAGAAAAGATTTTATCTTTCTCTCCTGTTTGGGAACTTACAAAGATCTTTAAAAAAAAGATAAAAGGTAGATTAGAGCATGCCATAAAATCTCATTTTTACATACTCCTTTGTTGTAATAATATTCATGACATTAAAGAAAACAACCTTTCAGAACTGTTTTTAATTTTTAAATATTAGATTCTCTTTAGGGCAGGAATCTTTCAAGAAAAAGTCCCATCTGAGACTCTTTCACATCTTGGGAGGTGGAATAAAGACAGAAAGTCCATTTTGCCACCCTAAAATTTCAAAAAGGGGAAACGTTCCAAAATCACAAACATCTAAGGTAAACGATCCTTGATTTAGACATGAGAGAATATGAAAATGAAGAAAAATAGACAAAACTGAGGCTTTCCTCAAAACATCTCGCTCCTCGCCTACCTCGTTTGGAAGCAGCCATTTTTCAGCAAACATGTGGGGAGCAGGGAGCCATAGAATGCTCTTGTAAGCCGGCAGTCTGGAGGAACTATTTCTGCACCCTGTGCCAGCCCTTAAAATTTTGCTAGCGTTTTAATACAACTTGCAGTGATAAAGTTTTTCTGTAAAGTTATGCACGGGCTTTAGCCTCTTCTTGACTGAATTGTAGCACTTGGCCATTTGTATTGAGCTAGAATGTACCTGTAACTGTAATATACCTCTAAATATAAATTGAAAATATTTTTTCTCTTTAAGTGTTGTTGAATCCCCAGAGATAACCACTGGGGCTCAGAGTCTGGCATAGATTCTTTCAGGCATTTGAAAGTTCTCTGTAAAATATTTATGTTTTATTTTGCAGCAGTGGGATCATACCGTTGTACTGTCCTGTAATTTACTATTTTAACGTGAAATAATTTAACAAACATCTTCCCATGAAACTACACTAGTTCTATCTATCTTGTGTTTTGTAGTGATTGCTCGTATTCCAATGAATGGATGTGGCATGATTTATTTACCCATTTTCCAATTAAAGAACATTTACACTATTTTAATTTTTACCCATTGTAAAGAATGCTGCAATAAACTTTGTGTATGTTTTTTGTAAGCACTAATTATTTCCTTTATGTATATATGCATATTATATATATATATATATATTTTGTGTGTCTTGCCATATTGTGTTCTGGAAATATTGCATCAATTAAAATTCCCACCCACAGTGTCCCTCATCAATACCAAGCATCATCTGCCTTTTGAATCTTTGCCAATGTTATATGAAAAATAGTCTCTTGATATTTTAATATGCATCTTTTATTAGTAGTAAGGTTGAACATCTTTTGATATGCTGTTGTATTGATTACTTTTAATCACAAGAAGACATGACAGCATCCTAAGTGAAGGACAAACTCAGGCATATTGGTGTGATATTGTTGTCTTAGGTGAGTCTACCTAAATAGAACATTTCATGAATCTACCTACACCACTCATTACAGTAGTCAGATCACTCTGACTTCCTATTTTCAATTAATCCTCCTAGCTACCCTGAAGAGAATTCACTGTTGGTGACATTTCCATAGGTGAAAAGATGGGGCTGAGTCAGCTGATTACCAACGATCTCAAGAGTGGAAAAGCAGATCTGGGGTTTGAAATGCAATATCCCTTTCTGGGGGTCACTAGGGATAGAATGTTCTGAGCATGCGCTCTATCTCTGGGCTACACCCCACAGCCGGAAGTTCATTGTTCTAAGTCCAAGTCTTCATTCAGCTTCACCACATTGTGTCTGCTATTGAAAAATTAAATCTGGATTCCTGGGCAAACAGTCCTCAAAGAGTAAAAATCACTTCACTTATTGAGCCTAGAAGTGTACAAATATAATCTCACTGAATCCTTGTAACAACTCTGGGGGAGGGACAAATTATCCAGCTGGACAGGTGAGGAAGCGGACACTGTCACACAGGCAGAGCTTGAACTTGGTGGGCTAACTGTGGCGTCCACGCTTACAACTGCTGCACCCCACAGCTCCTCATGCCAGCCAGCACGGCACCCTCTCAGACTGCGGGGGGTCATGGCAAGACCTGAAATTTATTCACAGGGTATGAGGTGACCTCAGGCTGAGAGTTAAGGTTGACGATGGTGAGTTAATTGTTTTCTTAACAAGCACACTTCAGCATGTAGGGCAGGACTTTCTTCATGCGGGCTCTGCTCCTACCTTGCTGGAGGCTTTGTTTCCTGGTTCGTATCTTCTGCAGACCACCAGCATCCCCCAGTGACAGCCACACCCCACTGGCTGAACTTGCTTCCTCGGCTGAGAACAGCAGGCCAGATAAAGGCATGTTTATCTCTTGGTCCATGTGTTCGTGTGGCGATGGGCGCGGTTGTGCTGTTCAGCCCGAGTTCTTGCATGGGGACTTGGTTTTGCAAAAGCTGCACAGTGTTTCCGGTCTCTCTTTGAGGCCGATCCTTAGCAGATCTCCTGATGTAGCTGCTGTCTGCAGACAGCCAATAATAATGTCAATAAATGTCAATACATGCTCCTCATGGGTGTCTGCGTGTCTGCTGCTCTTGCCCGGAGCAGTCACTTTTCCAGGCCAGGTATTTCTCTTCCCCTTCTGACTGCAAGGCGGCAGCGGAAGGGGAATCACCAGCTCTGAGTCCCATTGCTACAGTAGGGAGAGGCTTGCGAAGGCCCAAACCCACACTCTGTGACTTGGGTCCTCGGGCACCCAGCCTGGCCCAGGCCTGCTGGCCCCGAAAGCAGGCGCCCGGGCGCAGCAATAGCCCTCTGCCAAGCCTGTGGCATGGCCAGAGCTACCCCATGAGCTCACGCGACATTCAAGAAGGGCCGAGCCTCTGGGTTGTGATCAGCCGAGCTTCGGGAACCCTGGGGAGGAAAAGGCAGTGAGCGGCTACGTGGGGTTTGGCTTCTGGCCTGCAGCTGTCTCTGGCCGGCCAGCCTCACCCCCCACAGTGGCTCTGTGGGCGAGTTTTTCAAAGGAGAGCCGGCAGCACAGCAGTATTTGAACCGTTGTTGTTTCCAGTCTGCCCAGCACAGAGTCTGCTAGGAGGCAACCAGAGCGTGTGAACAGGTAGAGGTAATTCTGGAAATAGGAAGTTGACAGCGGCTGGATTTCCAACATGCACTTTCTGAGTTCCCCGGCCGCACTTGAGATGGGAAATGGCTTCTTCACTCTGACTGTTGTTTGCAGCTTGAATATACAACAAAGCTCACTGTTCAAAGCAACACAAGATGGATGGATGCATACACAAGATATTCTAAATACTATGTACACCCCCCATCCCATGGCAGGCTCCTGCCTGGGAGAGTGGGTGGCCTTGGGAGGTGAAGGAGCCTCTTCATCATGAGCTCCAGATGGTCCTGATTCCTCTGCTGGGGAAATGTGAGTGGAGACTTTCTAGCTGAGGCTCGGACACTGTAGGCACACACCGGGGCTCTTCCCAGTGGGCTTCTCCCTGGGGGCGTGTGGCAGGGCTTGGAGATTGCTGAGGCACAGACTTGTCATCCTACTCCTGGATCTGCCCACCCCGCGTGCTCCCTGCTCTCCTCTGTGACATGCCTTCCAGCAGGGTGATTCATGGCTCAGGAGCACAGTTGGGTCTTTTGTGAACTGCACGTACTGGTACTCAAGGGCAGCAAGTGCATCTTTGGAGACGGATGACAGAGGATGCAAAGGTTGTTTCCTGCGTGCTGAGTCTGCTCACTTTCTGGCTTTCTGTTAATTTTGCACCTTTGTCTTCATGCAGACGTGGGCCATGATCACACTGGAAAAGCCCTCAGACCTGCTGGACCTTGGGGACCCAGAGGCTTGACCAAGGCGGGCACCAGTGAGCTCCCCTGCAAGAATCCACACACATCTGCGTGGCCCGGCCAGACTCTGGGCTGCTGTACCCTGCAGTTGGGTTTCTTAGAACCCTATTTGTCTCTAATGATAAGGCTTCTGCTTCTCCCCCTCTTTCTTCCTCCCCTTTCTCTTCTTTTACCTCCTCCTCTTTTTCTTCTTCTTCTCCTTCCCCTTCCCCTTCTTCTCTTGTCAGTGCTGGAAATTGAACCCAGGGCCCTCACACTGAATTACACCCCTAGCCCTTTTATTTTTATTTTTGAGACAATGTCTCACCACATTGTCCAGGTGGTGCTCAAACTTGCGATCCTTCTGCCTTGCTCTGGGATTACAGGGACCACCATGTCTGACTACTTTAAGCATCTTGAGAAATAGTGATGACAAACTTCATTTGTCCCCTTCTAGCTGGGCGTGGTTTACAGTGTCGTGTGGTAGAAATAGCTTGGAATTTGGCTTCAACCAACCTGGCACCAAAGATGGAAGGCACTTCTTAGTAACTTTACAAATTGCCTGAGTTCTGATCACCTTGCCTCTCCAAGGTGAGTAATAATAATATCTTACTTGGAATGACTGCCTGGAAGATCAATTGAGAATTGTGAAAAGACCTGGGAACCCATAGGTGTGGTCTTTTTATCCTCTGCTCTTAGAAGTTGAGCTTTAAAGTCCCTTTCAACTTCCAATTCTGTGATGTTGGACTCTTCCTAGGACACGTCATACTACCCTTTCTTCCCGTGACAGACCCACAACAGTCTCAAGAGGCACACAAGGTCCAGGTAAAACCCACTGGGATGACTTTGTCCTCTTAATTTCTTTTTCTTTATTTTTAAATTGAACCAACAGATCCTGAAAGCAACAATGAGCATGGGAGGGGCAGCGAGCTCCTTGCCAAGGTGTGTTGTTAGCATGAGGTCAGCATCCCAGCGGCTGTCTGGAAGCTGGCAGATGGGGTCCACCTTGATTTGGTGCCTTGTGGATAGGGCGTTTCTGCAGGACTGATGTGTATTTGCAAGGTGAGAGAACTGAGTGTCGAGTTCGGCTAATGCCTATTAGAGAACTGTCATGACATCGAGGGTTGTTCATGGTTTAAAAAACGTCTTGAATATCAGTTTCTTCTTTTGTTCTGTGAGAGGGAGGCATTCTTGCCAGGAATGGGCAAGGGTCTGCGATCTACATGGGAGCAACAGAGTATAGCAGAAAGAGGACTGGCTCTGGAGTCCTAAAGCCTGAGTTTACTTTGGCCTA
>PVJO010006640.1:0-87583 GCA_004026905.1 Hystrix cristata | reverse complement strand
GTGGTAAAAGGCACCACTTCGGAGTTTTCCTGCAGGACTCAAAACTGCCTGAGAAGCACAAGAGGGCTGAGGATAATTGGATTCCCTTGGGGCATTAGGCTCTGGAGAAGTTCCTGAATCATTTGGAAGGAACAGAGTTGATTTATCTACTTGGGGCTTACTGGGGGGAGGCTGAGAAGGACCCTCAGTATTAGACGATAGGGGGGGTCTTCATCTCCCTGAAATACATGTGGGGTCTCCAGGATAGGATCATCTAAGATATCTTTTTCCTCCTCAGGGGCCACTCTAGATACCATAGCCTTTGAACTTTCCCTTCTATAAAGAGTCACAAAAGCCTGAACATAAAGCATTTCATCCCATCTTTCATGTTTTAAGCAAAAATATTGTAACTGGAGGATAGTTTCATAATTGAAAGTACCATTTAGCACCCATCTTTCGCCACCTCCCAGTTTATATTGGACCCAAACCATATTGCAATAATGAATAATTAACTCACGCTTTAAGTGATCTGGGTTGAAATTATTCCACTCTTGAAGGATACGGCCCAACAGTGATGTGGGCGGAATTTTCGCCACAGTAAAGTCTAGTAGGTTTCCCATCTGCTTGTCTTGGAATCTATAGAGAAGGAGAGAATTAGATCTGCACTCCTAAGGAGACGCCTGTGCCTAAGGAAGAGATCTAGAGCTAGCCCACAAGGTGTGCACTCCCTTGTGTGGCCGAATGAAGACTAGATGGACATCTCCGTCCGAGTTGCGATGCACGTCGTCTTCTCTTGAGAAACCTTTAGACTCCTTTAGACTACTTAGAACCTTTAGATTACAGTGGAACTTCCCCAGATAAAGTTCCCTTAGTCTCCTCATTGAGACCATTGATAGCTCAGCTAGCCTTAGAAATCAGATGGGAAAAATCTCTTGCATTCATTTCAGCAGAAGTACTAAGAGCTGGGAGGGTTCTGTAGTTACAACTCGCGGTTACTTTGGTAAAGTTTCTAAATATTAAAACACTGTTCTGTTTAATTATCAGGCATTGATCTTTAACTTAACTATATTTAGAAGGGAAATATAAAAACCAAGTGATGATGGTCTCAGATAAACTCTTCGGGTTGCTGAGGTACCAGGTTTTAGTCAAAAGCCTCAAGATTTCAAAACAGACAAATTTTTCTTTTCACCTTAGTTTCCCCCACAGTGGCGGAAAATGCTTAGGTCCCCAGCAGGGGAACATGCTGAGGTTGCATCCATTGGTCCCCCATTCATGCATCCATGGGTCCCACCACTAGAGACGGCTGTGACTCAGGTTCCAGCCTGTGTATCACCAAAATAAACCTCTTGAGTTCTTAAAGAAATAGCACATAATTTTTCTTGGCTCTCTATGACTCCTTATGCTGTTTAAAACTAGAGGCTTAGCTTGTAAGACCAGTCATTTAAACTTGTAATAAGATAGGAAAATGAAAAAGAAAAGAGAGGAAAATGAAAAGAAAAAGTTCGGCAGCAGTTCGAAAAGTTCGGCAGCGGCAGGGTGATGTGGTAGGCTGGCTAATGACCTAAAAGTGAGTATGGCGGCACCCAATATAAAGTACATACAAGAACCAACAAGAGAACAACCGGCGACCATATGGTGGCGCTCGAGGAACAACCAATATGCCATCCAAGGCAGAAAGGGAACAAGTTTCCATAGCGTGAGGTATGCAACCAGATTATCTTATATGCAACAAATACAGCAATAAAATATAACCAATATAATGAAAATAGTGATTCATAACTGAAGCATACATAACTGGAGAGAAAAACAAGCAAACAACTGAAAGGAAAAAGTTATTTTCTCTTCTCCTATCTTTGCTATCAGAAAAGTCATGAATAATTCCTTCTACACGGTATAGAGCCATAAAAAGAGAGAGAGGAGAGAGGAATGAAATTCCGCTGAACAGTATTTTTGTCCAGTGGAATTTCATCTTGCCTGGGTTCCTTGTACGTGGTGGCTGGAGCGTAGTCCTGGTTGTATCGCCCTGTAGCTGGATCTGGGTCAGGTGGTGCCTCTGAGGTCCGGAAAAGTCTCTCTCCTGTCTGGCTTCACCAAAAATAGCAGATGGGAAGGGGAATTCAGAAAATATATCTCCAGGTTCTTTACTCGAGCAGGCAGTGAATTGCGGGAGCGAATTTTAGGGCATTAGGAAAGTTTATTTAAGTAACAAAAGGGAGACTGGTTTGGCCAGGTGGGTAAAATAACCAGCTGATGCTGCAGTTAGGAATCTGAAAAGGCCTAGGAGACTAGGGAGCAGGGTTTCAGGGGGCAAGAGGGTAAGTGTGCAAGGCAAAAAAGGAGAGAAAAGGGAGAGCACGGGGAGAGAGAGGGGGCTAGAGAGCGAACTCGTGGTGTCATTCACATTCATCTGGATTCTGGGGTGATTGGAATTTCGTGCCCCAGGCTGACATCAGGTCAAAGCCACTCCCCAAGGTCATGTTCATCCTCCCAGCCAGGTCAGGTCACACCCTATTCCTATATCAGTACCATGCTTTTCTTTTGTTACTAAGGCTTTATAGTATATTTTGAAATTGGATATTGTGATACCTCCTGCATTGCCATTTTTGCTCAGGAATGCCTTGTCATTTCTGCATGTTTTGTGTTCCTGTATGAATTTTGGTTTTTTTCTTATCTGTGTAGAAAATGTCATTGGTGTTTTGATGCAGATTGCATAGAATCTTTGACCAATTTGGGTGATATGGCCATTTTAAAAGCAGGTCATTTACAACTCTGCCTTAGCTTTCTGGTTGTGCAGAGCCTCAAAATCATTCAAGTGTGAAACAGTAGATCTTTCCTCATTGTGTGAAGCCCTCAACAGTAACAGATGGAAAGTTTTCAAAGTCCCATTTTGCATACTCCTTGGTTTATCCCTCTAATTTTTTAAGTCTTTTTTTTTGGGGGGGGCACTGGTTATAGATACCTGGAGTATTAAACAATTGCCAGTAATTGTTTTATAAATATGCTGTATTATTAGGGCTGTTTCTCAGAGGGAGCTCTGAGTCAGAGCAAATTAAAATAGACATAAAGAATAGAGCTTCCAAATAGGTCAAACAGTGCCCACCATTGCCCAACAGGTCAAATGGTGCCAGTGTTCTGGGCATGAAGTTTTTATGGGATTCTAAATTCAATTTTCTACTGAGTACTAGAAGTTTGGTTTGCATAGCCACCATAGTGGTGTGCGTATAGGTTGGAGAGGTTATGGCACAGTAGGGAGGAGACAGCAACATGGCAAGTTATGAAGCACAGAGTTCATTTGTTTTACCAAAATATAGTCTTTTTAAAATAAACCCTCTTCATATGGTGGCAATTTTTGGATTATTTCCAGAGTTCTAAAAAAGTTGCTTTTGACAATTTTTTGGTATTTTATCATGTTTATATGAAGAAGATTTTTAAAAGTTATCTTTCTACCATTCTAGATGTACTTTTTCTGAAGTACATTCCTAGGTATGAAAATTAAATACATAAACCATTTATTATACATAATTTGGATGATGACAACACTTAGTGTAGGCATTCACGCATAGAACTCGTGAATTTAGATGAAAAGTTCTAGTATTTTCCCTATCATTTCTTTTCAATAAAACAGCTTGATTTAGGTAAATATCAAATTTCCTGAGCAATTTACATGCTCACCCTACTTACCCAAACTAAGCCAAAGATGAAAAGGTTTTTCATTTAGCATCTCCTGAATACTCTCAAAATGCAGTGCTCTGCTGAAAAGAACTCTGGGTTTTAGACATCTAACATCTTATGAACAAAACCTGGCTAAAAGAATCTCTTTGCAGACATACTATTGATCGTGTATTTAAAGCATCACTGACCAGCACAAATGCTACTATAATTCCCCAGTATTTGACAAATGCCCCAGAAGTATAAATTAGTAACAGGTATTTTACAAATACATACTTTGTCCTAGACACAATTCTAAATTCTTCTGTGTAATAATTTTCACAGACACCTTGGGATAATTACTTGCATTTTATAAATTAAGTCAGAATGTTAATTAACTTGGCAGAAATTTCAGAGTAACTAATGACTAGAACCATGATTCTATGATTCAAAGCCTTTGCTTTTAACCACTGTTATTGTGCATGCATATAAAATATGATCCCAAGAGACCATACCTTATGGACAGTGTTGTTATTACATCCATTTTACATAGTAAAATTATCGTTGTTCTCAAATGAACACAAATGGTGACAAGCCTATTAAAAAGTCTCAAGATATGAATAGACACCTAAGATTAAACACCTGCAGGTAGACTGCTCTGCATCTGCTGCAACAATTCTCTCATATAAGAAGTACATCCCAGGGCTGGGGATTTAGCTCAGTGGTTACAGTGCTTGCCTTGCAAGCATGAGGCCCTGAGTTTGATCCCCAGCACCAAAAAAGAAAAGAAAAGAAAAAAATTAAGTATATCCAGGAGGAAAAAGTTAAAGTTTGATGGGCACTGATGCATTTTACATGAAAGTGATTGGTTAATGCATTACCCTCCCAGTTATATATATTATATATAATGTAATTGCTAGTTCTGTTGCTAATAGAAACAAGCTTGATAAATGCTAGTAGCATGCACATTAAATACTCACCTGACTATATTATTATCTGCAGAAATCCCACAATAAATATCAAGGGAATATCCAAGTATACCAACAAAGGCTTGAGATGAACACTTTCTTCAGTATTCCATGTCCTCTGTGCAGTCCAACTGTAGGGGAGTGACTAAAACTGTACCTGAAAAGGAGCAGCATGTTGTTTGCACACCACTAGGGTTAAAGACTTCCACATGCTGTGTTCCAAGGGAATCTAATCCATCAGAATGGGAAGTCTTTAGGACATGTTTCTACATACTTGTTCCTGAGTTTTACATTGTATGAATCATATTTGCTCATCTGAGACTACTTTTCTCCAAAGACTTTAAATCATAAATGTATTACATGATTTTCTAAAACACACTGCTATGTAATTCACACACCCAAGGGCGAGACTGGGTATTAAATCAATGTCAGACTTTGTGTTTTTTCATCAGGTTCGATTCTGCGATAAAACTTTTAGCTTGAAGATATTTTTGTACGTTGAAGAGTAACTTTGAAATTCTGACAACGAAAGGAGGTCAAGGAGGGAAATATAGCTTGTACTTGTATGTGTATAAAACCATATTGTGTGTATCTGCATAAAAAGTGAAGAAAAATAAGACAATTGATATTAATACCTGTCTGTTCTTGCCTAGTATACTATTGGCATTTTGATATTGCAGCATATATACTTTTAGTAAAGGAAATAAGTAGACTATGACCTCAATAGATATCTAGTCATCCATTTCTTGATCTTATTTACCTGGTACATAGCATAATGCTTAGAAATATACATACTCAATATTTTCATTAAAAAGTTAACAAATAACTTAAAATTTACCTTTGCAATAGCTATAGGAAAGTATTTCCAGTTAGCAGATGAAGAAATAGAATATCTTGGCATAAAGAAACTTGCTGTTAACTATTCATAATGCTAATAGAGGTAAACCTATCACTAAATGAGCTCTCATGTAGCAAGTGAAATAGTAAGCATCCAGTGTATTTGGTAGGAAGTTAACAGGATAATGAATACAATCACTTAGAACATAGTAAATATTTATTTGTTTCATAATTGATATAGCCTTTCTGAAATTCACATCACCGACTTTCCAGTTTAATCAGATGATACTCTTTTGTGGTCCCAAGTAGTACTTATCCAACATTAGATAATCCACCAAGGAACAGTTTCAGAGCATTTTTACACATTATCATTGCTATCCAATGTGGGATTTATTACTTTCCTGTTAGTATCCCACTTGTGTTCCAAGATCAACTCAAAATACAAATCTTATATGGCCTTTCATAAATTTTTTAATTTTTTATAGTTTTTTTTTTTTTTACCAAGAATATGTATTGGTACATCATATACATAATGATCACATTTATCATAGTTATTTTGTACCTGTACATGATATATCCTTGTTCTACCCCCTCCCCCTTCTGTTCCCTTCTTTCCTTATTTACAGGGTTTGTTTACAATTTCTCCCTTTCCCCTTTCTTTCCCTTTTCCCTTCTTTTCCCTTTCAAGTTCTGCTCTCCTTTGAATGTTATCTTTTACCTAATATCTATTATACCTCTTTGTCTTTATGTACACTTATGGTTTCTCATATCAGAGAAACAATTTGATGTATACTCATGAGTGACTGATTTATTTTACTTAAGATGATGTTCTCAAGGTGCATCCATTTACCCACAAATGACTCTAGTTTATCCTTTTTTATGCCAGAGTAGTACTCCATTGTGTAGAAAAACCACATCTTCTTTAGCCATTCCTTATTTGTTGGGCATTTGGGTTGTTTCCAAGACTTAGCTATTAGGAATTGTGTTGTTATGAACATGGTTGTGCATATATCTCTATGGTATGAGTTTTTCAATTCTTCTGGGAAGATACCAAGCAGAGCAATAGCTGGGTCAAATGGAACCTCTAGTTGTAGTTTTTTGAAGAGTCTGCATACTGATTTCATAGTGGTTGCACTAGTCTACATTACCACCAACAGTGGAGAAGGGTATCTTTTTCCCCACAGCCCCACCAGCACTTGGTTGATTTCTTGATAATAGCTATTCTTTCTGGAGTGAAATGGAATTCTAGCATTGTTTTGATTTGCATCTCTTGAATGACCAGTGATGTTGAACACTTCTTCATATGTTTATTTGCCATTTAAATTTTCATCTGAGAAATGTGTATTCATTTCAGATGCCCATTTTTGGATTGGGTTTTTAAATTTGGGAGGTTTGATTTTTTTTTTTTTTGAGTTCTTTATATATTCTAGATGTTAGACCCTTGTCTGAGGGACAGCTGGCAAAGATTTTTTTTTCCCCTGTCTATGGATTTTCGTCCTGCTCTATTGGTGATTTCTTTTGCTGTGCAAAAGCCTTTTAATAGGATGAGGTCCCAAGCACTGATTCTTTGTATTATTTCCCATGCAGTCTGGGTTCTGTTCATAAATCTTTTTCCTACCCCTATGTCTTCGAGAATTCTTCCTATTCTATTGTCCAGTAGATTTAGTGTTTCTGTTTGAGTGGTTAGATCTTTGACCAACTTTGATTTTAGTTTAGTACACAGTGAGAGACATGTATCTAGTTTTAGGTTTTGGCATGTGGCCAGCCAATTTTTCCAGCACCATTTGTTAAAGAGGCTATCTTAGTTCCAGTGAGAATGTTTGGCCTATTTGTCGAAGATGAGGTATTTGAGTGTGTTTGGAGTTCTTGCTGCAACTTCTAGCCTGTTTCATTGGTCCTCAGGTTTGTCTTTGTGCCAATACCATGCTGTTTTTCTTTTTTCTTTTTTTTTTCTTTATTACAGTAGCTTTATGGTATAGTTTCAGGTCAGGGATTCTGATGCCCCCTGCCTTGCCCCTGTTGCCCAGGATTGTTTTTGCTATTCTTGGTCTCTTCTGGTTCCAGATGAATTTCATGATTGATTTTTCTAATTCTGTGACATATGCTATTAGTATTTTGATCAGAATTGCATTAAATCTGTAAAGTAATTTGGGAAGTATGGCCATTTTCACTATGTTGGTTCTGCTTACCCAAGAACATGGTATACTTTCTATTTTCTGATATCCCTTTTAATTTCCTTTTTTAGAGTATTGTAGTTTTCAATGTAAAGATCTTTTACTTGCTTTGTTAGATAGATTCCTAAGTATTTCATTGTTTTTTGATGTGATTGTGAAAGGTATATCTTATTTCTTTCTCAGTGAGTTTGTTATTTGTATATAGAAATACTGTTGATTTTTAGGTGTTGACTTTGTATCTAGCTACGCCACTGAATTTAGTTATTAAATCGAGAAGTCTTTTGGTGGAATTTTTGGGGTCTTCTCTTTAGAGTATCATGTCATCTGCGAATAATGACAGTTTAAATTCTTCCTTTCATATCTTTATTCCTTTTATTTCTTTCTGTTGCGTAATTGCTCTGGCTAATGTTTCTAGAGCTATATTGAACAGTTGTGGTGATAGGGGACATCCTTGTCTTGTTCCAGATTTTAGTGTGAAAGCTTCCAGTTTCTGACCATTTAGTGGAATGTTGGCCGTTGGTTTGTCATAGATGCCTTTTATCAGGTTGAGATATAGACCATCTACTCCTAATTTCTCTAGAGTTTTTATCATGAATAGGTGTTGGATCTTGTCTAATGCTTTTTCTGCATCTATTGAGATGATCATGTGATTTTTGTCTTCGACTCTGTTGATAGGGTGTGTTACATGTATTGATTGTGTATGTTGAACCATCCCTGCATTTCTGGGATGAATCCTGCTTGGTTGTGGTGTATAATCTTCTTGATAATTCGTTGTATTCTGTTGGCCAGAATCTTGTTGAGAATTTTCGCATCTATGTTCATTAGGAATTTGGCCTGTACTTCTCTTTTTTGGTTGGATCCTTTCTGGTTTTAGTATCAGGGTAATGCTTGCTTCCAGGAATGATTTTGGAAGTACTGCTTCCTTTTCAATTTCATTAAAGAGTTTGAGGAATAATGGTATTAGATCATCTCTGAGTTTCTTGTAGAATTCAGTGGTGAATCCGTCAGGACCTGGGCTTTTCTTTGTTGGTAGTTTTTTAATTGCCTCTTCAATTGCTATGGCTGATATTGGGTTATTTAGTATTCTTATGTCTTGATTCAGTTTTGGTACTTCATATGTTTCTAACAATCTGTACATTTCTTCTTTCCATCTTGAGTATAGGTTCTTGAAGAAGGTGTTGATGATCCCTTGGATTTCTAATGGGTCAGTTGTGACTTCACCCCTTTCATTTGTTATTGCATGGATTTGTGTCTCTTCTTTCCTTTTTTTTTTTTTTTTGATAAGAATGGCTAGGGGTTTGTCTATTTTAGTTCTACTTTCAAAGAACCAACTCTTTGATTCATTGATTCTTTGTATTGTTTACTTGGCTCAATTGCATTAATTTCAGCTCTGATCTTAGCAATTTCCTCTCTCACACAAGCTTTGGGTTTGCTTTGTTCTTCTTTTTCTAGACACATGGGGTTCAACATTAAGTTGTTATTTTGAGCTTGTTCTGTTTTCCTGATGTGGGAGATCAATGCAATGAATTTCTCTTGAGCACTGCTTTCCTTGTATCCTATAGTTTCTGGTATGTTGTATCGTCATTATCATTTAACTGTATAAATTGCTTAATTTCTTCTTTAATTTCTTCTGTGACTCAGCTGCTGTTCAGGAGGATATTACTTAGTTTTCCATGTGTTTGTTTGTTTGCTTATTTATTTATTGGTTTCTGTTACCATTGAATTATGGTTTCATTGCATTATCATGCAATAGTATGCATGGGATAATTTCAGTTCCCTTACAGTTACTTAAACATGTTTTATGAGCTAGTTTGTGGTCTATTTTGAGAATGTCCCATGTACAGCTAAGAAGAATGTGTATTCTGCTCTTGTGGGGTGGAACACTCTGTAGACATCTGCTAAGTCCATTTATTCACAGATTTGATTCAGTTCTGATATTTCTTTGTTAATTTTTTTCTAGTTGATCTATTTGTGACATTCAAAACTTGAATGTTCAAGTTTTCCATCATTTTTCTAAGCTCCTCTTTTTTTTTTTTTAATCTTTGTCTACTCTGAATTCACTAAGCAGGTCTTTCATTATAATGGTCATCTTTTTTTAAACTTGGGCAATTATTTCTGTCTGATGTTCTCTATAGCCTCCCCGTTTTTTAACTTCTGCTGCTATCATTTCTGAAAGTTTGGTTGAGTGTCTTCTGATTTCCTCTATTATATTGTCCTCTGGGTTTGTTCTGTGTGGGCTGCAGGTCTGGGGTTGTGTTTTTGCTCCAGTGTCTTGTCATTTTCTTTGTACATATGTATATTTCCCCCTTTTAGTTTGTGCTCCATGCTGATTTTATATTTTGTTTATGGGAAGTTACTTTAAGACAAGTACCAATGCTTTTCTAAGAAAAGTCTGTTCTTAAGCTGTTTTCAAGGTATATGTGGTTCTTGATTCTTGTGTCCTTTACGTTTCCAGAACTTTTCTCAGTGGCACAGCTATGGTTGGCTCCACTTGGTATCGATGACTTGCAAATGGGAAGAAAAGAAAAAGAAAGAAAGAAAGAAAAAAAGAAAGAAGGAAAGAAAGAAAGAAAAAAAAAGCGTGAGACAGAGCTGGTGTTGTCTTCAATCCTAGATCTTTCCAACGTTATTGGATTTTGACCCTGCTGGTATGCAGGCAGGGCCCACAGCAGTCTGAGGCAAAGGGCATGCAAATTGGGGCAGCACAGGCAGTCTGGCATCCTTCAATGAGGTTGTCAGTGGGCGGGATGGGGGCCCCATGCTGGCCCACTGTGCTGTGCATGCAAACTGGGGGAGTGCGGGTGGTCCGGCATTCCCCAATGCAGTCATCAGTGGGCACGTGGGGCCCGTGCCAGTCTGCAAATCTGAGCAGTGTGGGCGGTCCAGTGTCCCCCAATGAGGTCATCCTATATGGCCTTTTGTAAATGTTTTATTTTCAGTGATATATCTGTTCTGTCAGTGTCCATATCACTTAGTGTCCAATTTTTAATAACTTTATCAAATATGTCCTTTTAATTTTATGGTCTTGTCTCCTGTGATGGCTGATTTTATTTTTCAAAATGGTTAGGCCACAGAATCTAGATTTTAACTTTTACATTTTTTATTATTTTATTAGTTCATGTTATAATACATATTGATCACATTCAGCTTGGAGACTTGATACATATACATACTGTATCATGTCTTGGTAAGTTATAATCTCCCTGGATCCCTGCCCTTCCCTCTGTCTCCCTCTCCAGACTCTGTTCCATCCTACAGAGTCTACCTCTCTGTTTCTTAATGTGGTCTTTATTTTGTTCTATAATTATAATTTGGACTTCTCATATTAGAGAACCATGCAAAATTTAACTTTTTGTGACTGACTTATCTGACTTAGCATTATGGCCTCAAGATCCATCCATTCTCTTATAAATGACTCAAAATTATCCTTCTTAGTTGCTGAGGTAGATAGCTGGATGGGGATATACGGATATAGATATATACAGATATACATCTCAAATTTTCTTTATCGATTCATCTACTGATGTGCATATAAGCTATTTCTGTGATTTAGCTCCTCTGAATTGTGCTGCCATAAACATAAATATACATATACTGTATCACTTTAATGTGATGATTAGTTCTTTTGGGAAGATATCCATATCTTCCCAAAATATTCCATAACTAAGTCAAATGGAATTTCAGTTGTTAGTTTTTTGAGAAAGTTTTATACCAGTTTTCAAAATGTTTATTACAGTTTACATTCCCATCAACAATGCAGAGGGTTTCTTTTTCATCACAGTCTCACCAACTTTTGAAGGTTTTTGAGTACTCAATAATAGCTATTCTAACTAGTGTAAGATGTAGTCTAGCTCAGTGCTGTTTTAATTTACACTTGTCTAATGATCAAAGATATTGACTATTCATATATTTATTGGCCATTAGTGTTTCTTCTGTGAAAATGTTTGTTTCTTTCAGCTATCTATTTTTTGTTTTTTATTTGTCCCATTCTAATTTTTTTTAATTTCTTTATATATTCCAGATAGTAAGTAGTCTTCTGTCTGAGGAGTAGCTGGTAAAATTTTTTTGCTATTATGAATTGTGTCTTCATTTTGTTGGTTGTTTCCTTTGCTATCCAGAAGCTTTTTAAATAAAATCCCATTTGTTTATTCTTCTTCTTTTTTTTTTTTTTAATTCTTGATATTATTGCTTCTGAAATTGGAGAGCATCTGTTCAGGAACTCTTTGCCTATGCCTATATCAAGAGTTTTACCAATTTTTCTTCCAGTACATTTAATCTTTCTATTTTTATATACAGTTCTTTCATACATGTTGATTTTAGTACAAGGTGAGAAGTATGGATCAAGGTTCATCTGCAAAAATCCCATGGTAAATGTCAAGGGACTACCCAAGTGTACCAACAAAGGCTTGAGGTGAACACTTTCTTCAACATTCTGTGTCTTCTATGCAATCAATCCATAGAGGAGTGATTAAAACTGTACCTGAAAAGGAACAGCATGTTACACATGTGGTTATCTAGTTTTCCTAGCACTGTTAGTGAAAGAGGCTATCTTTCTCTAGCATATATTATTGGCAGGTTGGTAAAAGAAAGAATAAAGTTGGTTGGGGTTGTTTCCATATCCTCTGTTTGTCAATGCGTCTGATTTTTTGGCCAGTACCATACTGCTTTTACTACTCTGACTTTGTAGTAAAACTTGAAGTGTGGGATTGTAATGTCTACTTCTTCTTATTGCCCTGCATCACTTTGGCTTTTATGGGTCTCTTCACATTCTATATAAATTTTAGAATTACATTTTCTAGTTCTGTGAAGAAAGCTGATGGTATTTTTTATGGAGATTTTGTTAAATCTATTTAGCACTGTTTGGTAATGTGGCCATGTTGATGATGGTAGTTCTGCCTATCTAAGAACAGGGGATATCTTCCCATTTTCTGATGTTCTCTTTGATCTCTTTTTTTTTGGGGGGGGTGTTTGTTTGTTTGTTTGTTTCCCAGAGCAATATAGTTTTCATTACAGAGCTTTTTTTTTTTTTTCTTTCTTGGTTAGGTTATTTTCAAGGCATTTGATTTTTTTTGAAGCTACAGTGAATGGATTTGTTTTCCTGATTTCCTTCTCATTGGGTTAATTCTTAGTGTATAGGAACATTATTAATTTTTGTGCTTATTTTGTGTCTCACCACTTTGCTGAATTTGTTAGTTCCAAGTTTCTTCTGATGGAGTTCTATTTTGGGGGGCTTCTATCTAAAGTACCATGTCATTAATAAATGAAGATATTTTAACTTCTTTTATTCCTATTGAAAATCATTTTATTTCTTTCTCTTGCCTAATTACTCTGATGGAAGTTTTGAGTACTACATATAGTGAACAGGAGTGCTAAGAGTGGACACACCCTTGTCTTGTTTCTGATTTTAGTGCAGCTTACTTCAGTTTTCTCCATTTAGTATGATGCTGGTAGTGGGTCTGTTGTAAATGGCTTTTATCATTTTAAGGTAAAGTCATTCTATACCATTTTTTGTCGAGGTAGTTTTTTTATCATCAGTGGATTTTGGATTTTTCATAGACCTCTTTTCCATCTACTGAGATGATCATGTAGTTTCATTTTTACTCTGTGATTTATTACATTTTGGTGTGTGTATGTGTATATGGATATACACATACATACATTTTGGTATACACACACACACACATATATATATATATATATATATATATATAGAACCATTCTTCCATCCTCGGTCATGATATAAGATCTTTTTAATGTTTTATTGCATTCTGTTTGCAAGTATCTTGTTGAATTTTGCATAAATCTTCATTAAGGAAATTGCTTTGTAGATTTTTCTTTTGTTAAATCCTTGTTTGGTTTTCGTATCAGGGTAATTCTACCTTTCAGGAATGAATTTGGCAGTGTTCTTTCCCTTTCACTTTTATGGGAGAGTTTGAGGAATACTGGAAGTAATTCTTCCCTGAAATTCTTGTAAAATGAAGTGGTAATCCATTGGACCATCAAGTTCTGGGTCTTTCTCTGTTTTATTACTGCCTCAGTTTCACTGCCTGTTATTGGACTGCATGGTTTTCATATTTTTGGGCTCAGTTTTGGTAATTCATATATGACTATAAATCTATCCACTTTTTCTAGATTCTCCCACTTGTTTTCAAAGTGGGTACTAACAATCCTCTGGATTATGCCAGAGTCCATTGTGATTTCACCTTTTTCATTTCGGATTGCATTCATGCGGGTCTTTCTTTCCTTCTTTGGCAAATTTCGCTAAGGGTTTGTTTATTCTGTTTATTCTTTCAAAGAACAAACTCTCCAATTCATTGATTCTATTTTTTTTAAGTCTCAATTTCATTAATTTCCATTCTGATCTTCTTACTTCCCTTTCTTGTACCTGTTTTGGGTATTCAGAAGGCCCACTGAGCCTGATTCCTCTCTCTAGTCTACTTTTTGCTTGATTTTACTTTTACTTCTGTGGGCAAGGCTAGCTAGAGTTCTGCCTTTGACTTGTGATTGAACACCTTAGTTAAACTGCACCATACTGCCTCCAAATTCACTGGCCCAGCCACACCACCAGAAGTCAAAGGTTAATTTGTGAACACAGGGAAGAAGCTCACCACTTGTACCTAACAAATGTTTGCATTACTAAATTGCTACCCAGAGCCATGGAGCCCGTAGTTGTACTGTGTCTAATTTAGATTCTAACAGCAACTTTGGTATTATGAAAACATTACTCAGTGCACAGGAAGAAGCTTTATGTGCTGATATTATTTTGCTGCTATTAAATATGCATAACTGATTCAAAATAATTTCCAGTTAAGTTGAAATAACTTTCAGTCCTAATTTTCTTATATGCAAAACAATTTCTATTATATGAAGTGCTTTCAATGTTAAGAAGTTTGTTGATGGCAAGATGAAGTGAGATAGCAATGGTATACTAAAGTATAAAGACAGGAAATTAATACATACAAAAATTCAGCCCTTAACTTTCTTTCACAGGAAGCATATTCCAGACATATAACTCAAAGGTTTGATGAATTAGAAACAAATTGCATTGTCACTGAAGTAATAGGCTGACTAAATCATACCTCCAGTTTGAAAAATGTGTTAGATATAAAAGCATAAATGAAAATGAAGATTCTTTGATGTCAAAAAGGTAGAAATAGTAAATAACAATTATGGTCTTAACAGTCATCCCTTAAAGCTTTTATGTGACAATTAGATACCTTGGAAATCTTAATGACTATAGTTCAAAAGTAAGAAATATTCAAGTAACTTGTTTTATCATCCTGTTTAGCTATATCTTCTATTTCAAAACATAATATAAAAATATCTTGTCAAGAACACATCATTTCAGTTAGAGTCAAGGTTATTTTCTCAATTGAACTTACTGTGTACAAATACATTGCCTGGAATTTTATCAGCCCTCTATGGACATAGAGTGAGTGACAGAAGCCTACTGGTAAATATTTAACAGGTGCATCTCAGAGCCAAACAAATCCTAATTTGTAGCATCCCAGTTTCAACCTACCAGTGCAATGCTACTGAAGTTGGCATTGGGAAGAGGTGAGGACAATCAGCCACCAAGAAGACATTACAAGCCGGCACCAACACACCACTATACCGCGTGGCCCTTAGTCTGCTCTGTCTTAAACTATGTATTTACCAGGACTGTACCATACTGATTTGTTCAGTAATCTGTAATGTAAGCATACCAATTGACAGTGTGACATACTATAATCTTAGGCTTTAGTCAGCAATTTACATGGGCTGCAAATATGCTAATATACAAGGCAGTTTAGTTACTTAGCTTATAAGTAGGCAGCCCGTAAGGGACAGGCCTAAAATAGAATCAGTGGATTACAAAGAAATTAGCAAGTACACTGAGCTAATTCAAGCCTTATAGCTAGTTAAACTTAAAAATGTAAAAACAAATTTAGGAAAAAAGATGAAGTGTTAAAATAAGAAATCTAACTCTCAGGAAAGAAATTTCTTGGGCAGAATGCCCTAAATTAGTTAATAACTCCTCCCTACCTCCAGGCAGAGTTTAGAGGAATTTAGGAATATGGTACAGAGTAACAGTTTCCTTTGAACTCGGTATCCTTTGAACGCTGCAATCCAAGTAAATAATTTTCTTTAAACTCTACATGACAAAACCTAAACCCC
Organism: Hystrix cristata; assembly: GCA_004026905.1. Lineage (NCBI taxonomy): Eukaryota > Metazoa > Chordata > Mammalia > Rodentia > Hystricidae > Hystrix > Hystrix cristata. Next base: position 71,820 of record PVJO010006640.1, on the reverse strand, counting down.
AAATGTTCATTTTATAACACTGGAACCACCTGTGGTAGGTGATCACTGGGTAACTAAGTTTTTGTGCTCTGCTTAACCATACAAGAATAAGACAAAGCACTCCAGCACTGAGGGAGACTACAGCATGGAAAAGCTGCCTGGGGAAGTAGGCGTGATCTGTTAATTACAAAATCCCAGAACACATGCACAGAACAGTTCCCAAAACCCTAGATGTAACCTTCTTGCAAGAACCTGGTCAGGTGTTACACAGGAGAGTTTAAACCTGACAGCAGCCTGAGAAAGTGGGAAATACAGAAGGACAGTAGACATTTTTTTTCCTATTGTGTTCTTTGACAGTAGTCCCTTCTTACGCTGTAGAGTATATGTTTTTTCCTGCTTTTGCTTTACCCAAACTTGCTCTGCAGAGCATGTTTCTTTTCCTACCTTTAATAAATATATAGCCTTGCTATCTTTTATACCTATCTTGGCCAATTCTTTGTTCAGGACAGAAGGAACCTAGAACCTCCCTCTAGACAGAGACTCTAGCATCCCAAAACCCAGTAACAGCATCCTGTGAACCCTCTTGGATACCAGGAGTCTTTATTTCTCATATTTGCAATAGACACTTCCATTCTAATCTCCTTTCTGTATGCAGTTTCATTGTTTGACTTTGTGAGACAGTAGGCTCAGTTTGTACAGTGATAGCTCTTTCAGATTTGGAGATCCCACCCAAATCGATAGGAGTTAAAACTCCAATTGAGTACTGCTAATCTCCTTCCCCTTTATTACCCCCATTTTCGCTTCCCTACCTACAGACAGCTTTTGTTAACCATGATTATACTTAGAAGGTAAGCAAGGTTCACCCTTTCTTTGTACTGGATAGACTTATGCTTCTTCCATCATTCCCTTGGTGCTAGAGTAGATTTGGAGAGCAATGTACCTCATACAGAAATGTGGGACACTGTTGGCCAAATAAAATTAATTAGGATAGCGGTCACTCTCAAGATGCAGGATACAAGTTTCCCTGGAGCTGATCCCTCTCTTACATATGTGGGAGTGAATGATGAACCTGTTCTCCCTCGGTTTCTTTTCCACTTTGATATTATACTTATGAGGGAGTAATTTTAGCTCTTGATGTTCTTGGTCTCCCAAGAATGATGGCTTTTGGGTTGGTTGTTCCATTAATTTAATCACAAGTACTGATGAGGACAAATCTCTTTCACTATGATGGCTTCTCAAGACCAACTTTCTCTTGCTTCTCTATTTTTTATCATTTTTTCAAGACTTATTTTACTAACAATGAGAGGATAGCAACTGAGAAAGCTTTTTCTCTCTCCACTCTCTTTCTGCCCTTGATGTAGCCAAATTTTAGAGAAGGTGCTGAGCCCTCCAGATAAAGTTTCTGTGCCTTGCACAGATAATGGTGATTGGATTAGGCTTTTCATGCTGAAGGGAGAGGCATTCTTCTATCCTTTCTCCACTGCCCTGTCCATGAAGAACAATGCCTGAAGAGGTATTTACCAAAAATCTGTTATTCTTAATGGAAACAGGGAGGAGGACTAATAGTCTTTCGAGCTGGGGTCATGATTTAACTGGTAAACAGCTTTAAGGACTCTTACATGTTTTACAGCCACTTGGAACAAAACATATAAGAAAGCTAATAGCTGCTGCCCCCCAGCCCTCAGGGGACTGCACCTCTCATGTCATCATTTCTCTCTACAGCATACGAACAGTATGGCAACTGAGTTCTAAACTCAGACATATGTTTACTGAAGCTGAGAAAAGAGAAGCTAGCAGCTTGTAAGGATGTAGGGGTTACAGCATTGTGAGGAAAGGGAGCACCAAGTGCTGAGAAGGGTGAACAGTCCAATCCTGACCACTTCTTTGGGCAACTCCAGCTTGCTACTGCTATCACTAGAGAGAGCAAGGCTGAGGGGCACCTTAGCTAAACAGGCAAAACAAACAGGGTTTGACAGAAACACCTTCTCTCTCAAGTTGTTTTTCAGAATGGGAAGCTTGATTATAATTAAATTTCCCCAACCCTTTGAATGTATACTTAGAAGCTATGACTCCTTGGACACCCAGACTCTAAAAAAACATCACCTAATTTTCTTTCTTACATCAACGCATGGCCTGGGTATGCACTGGGAAATGGGAAAAAGTGATTGCCAGAGAAAAGTACAGATTACAATAGGCACACCTTTAATGAGCATGTCTCATTGGGAACATTTACATGGAGAACAGCTGTGGTTATCAAAAGCACACTTTTCCCATACTGACTCTACTACAGAAGGCCCGAAGAAATCAACAAAAAAGTGGGACCTGTGTTGTGGTAAGAGTTATTCCTAAGATTAAGGTTGTAAGTCCAGAAGTCATCATAGCTAGGATCCTGCTAAAAACAGTCTTTGCTTTCACAGATGAAAGAGAGACAAGGCCTTGAACATTGTTTTATAATGAAGAGTGATAGGGAAAAGTGTCCCATCTGGTAATCAAAGCTCTAAACTCTACACTACAGCTCTTTACTCTTTCCACTTCTAACTCATTGGTTATAAGTCTATAATATTAACAGATAAAAAACTTCAGAGTATTTTAAGATATTAAAAAAAATACTGCTATGATTTACTTAAAAAATATTATCACTAATTAATAACCCCTAGGGAAAGTTCTAACTAACCAGTCTATTTACAATTATATACTTAACTACAGAAAAGCTTATTATAATTCATCATGGCCAATGAATCTAAGAGTGCACTCTTGATTAGATGTAATTGTGTTATGTGTTCTATATGTTTTTTTTATCTGTCCATCTGCCTGTTAACCTGTTGTAATAACTGGCTAAATTGCCTGAACCTGGTTTGGGAAAGAGTTTTTGAGTACATATCTATTATCATTTATTTTGTTTTTGCCCATGTAAACTTCTGGCTCCATTAGGGCTTTCCTTGGAAAGCCAGTTGTACAGATTCTGAAGGGTTATCCAAACTTGCATAAAGCATTAAAGGATGGGAGCTGGTAGGCTTAAGGCTTACATAAAACTTGCAAATAACAGCCTTAAAGTTTGATAACAAAAAAAGTTTTGTATGACTTAGGTTGATATGTATGTTTCTGTGTGTTAACTTTCAGGTCTATATTACCATCTCAAATTTTATTTAAGTTGACTTATAGATAAGTCAACACTCACGATGTAGCCCAAATACTTTTTGTTCACATGGCTTAACAGTGAGCTAATTTAAATTGATTAGTAATATAAGAGTAAAGATATCTTTAATATGGATGACTTGTTTTCACACAGGTTGTTAGCCAAAGATGCTATGTATCTTTAAAAACTGTCATTATAAATGTAATGTCCATTGTCTTCTATGTACAATAATTTAAGCGTTTCCTTGGCTGAACATATTACATGTATGGTTTGCAAAAATTAATTATGCTGTTTTTGTTCTCATGAATCTTCCAAAGTAATTGTTAAAATGAGGAAATAAGTAAATATAAACAGCATTTATCATACAAACTATAATATTCCATAAAAAGGACATATCCTTTTTTTTTGTCTTTTTTTTACTGGGAAGCCATCACCTGACAATGAGAAACCAGCCCCTCTCTTCTTTGGTCCTTGGTTCTTTGTGCCCATGATGAAAGAATTCAGTCATGGCACAAAGGGCATTCAGAAGGATAAGTAGACTTGATTGTAATGTACATATACAGATAGTTACACCTTCAGTCAAGAAGGCCAGCAGTGCCATGAGGGGTTATTATTGGTGTTTAGCAAACTGAAGCAGTATAATGCTCATCTATCACCATTTTATTTAGAAGTTATCTGGGAACTGTAAAATGTCTTCCTGTCCTTTGTAGATGGTCAGTGTTTCCTCGGGGGCTTTAATTATGTGAGAAACTTATAAAAGATAAGTTCTTAATATAAACCAAATCCCAGTCCAAGGCAGAAGGGTCTTTAAAGAGCATTTCCCTTCCTAGGATCACTGGGCTGTAGGCTAGAGCAGCCAGGAATACAATGTGCCTTGTTCTGGAGTTAGATGGCGAGGTAGCCAAATGTCAGAAGGAATTTGCACAGTGTATAAACTTCAGATGTCATTGTGATCTGTGGGATCTCTTTGGGATTCACATCTAACAAATGATTATAAATGTATCAGATATTGAAAAATTTCTTAAGCAATTGGCAATGTGTGCTATTTTGGAGCCCCCCCCATTTGTCTCCCAGGCCTGATTACATCTAACCATCTGCTTAACAAAATTACCTACAGGGAAGGAGGCATACCCCAAATAAGAATACTATATTCATGCTAATTCCAGTGCTAAGCGAGCCAGAGGATAGAGGAATAGACACAACATAAGATGACAAGGCACATCAAGCTTATCCTGTCCTAGGTTGCAAAGGTGTTATTGGCTAGCCTGCTTCTAAATGTGGCTTGCTAACTAAATGTTACCAGGTTCTGGGTGGCTCGCCTCTCCTTCTGGAGTTAAATTCCAGGTTCTTCTCAACTCAAACGAAGAATTGGATGAGATGAGCCAAAAATGGTGTCAAAAGTTTATTTGAAAAGTGAGGGGTGAAGGGGTGTCAAAGAATGAACTTCGGTGGAACAAGAGAAAAAGAAGATAAAAACAAAAATAAAAACACATGCTCCATCTAGGAAATGCAGCATGGGCTACTGTGAGAAGTCATAAGAGAAAGCTCTTCTTGGCTGTGTCCTTTATACTGTTCAAATCTCAAAACCCAAAAGAACTTCTACATATGGGTCCTGAGAGGCAGTGTGGGATACCACACCTTAAAGTGAGGTCAGGTCTAGGCCATCCTATTGAAAACCTGCCAGAGTTCTAGTGAGAAGTCCATGTGCAAGGCTTTGGGAACTGTTCTGTGCATGTATTCTGGGATCTTGCAATTAACAGGGCATGTCTATTTCCCCAGCCAGCTTTGTCATGCCCCAATCTCCTGTCTCAAAAGAAGAAACTGAAATCTGAATACTATACATCTTAAAATAGTTTATAAAGTCACAGGATGAAATAAAGCTTCCTTATAGGATTTCTCTTATCAGTGTTACTGTTTTCGCTAGGATTTCAGGAAGGATTGACTATGTAACCTGTTGAAATATATGTATCAATTTTGCAAATCAAAGTGAGTGTAAAATAATCATGCATTCTGTGAATTACATTTGTTAGAAAAAATATTAAGATGACAAAATTTTTTTCAGTAATATTGTGAGAACTAATGATTATATAAATGCGTCAAATATTTATAAATATTTGAGTAACATAAGTTGAGTGATATGGGCTTCATCAAGGTACCTAAATAAAAAGGATTATAATGCAATATTGCATAGAAAAATCTTTGTTAAAATAAGGTAGTCTTTCAAAAGATGGGGTAAAGAGTCTTTGAAGGTGATAATGAATTCTGCAAATGCCATTTTGAGTAATGAATTGTAAACCATAGCTTCTTATAAATACTGAGTTTTATGAGTCACATTTGATATCAGAACACAAATGGATTATTAGAAAGTTTTTAAATATATTTACATCTTAATACGTTTAAAAGCTTAAAGAAGTGAATGTATATTGAAGAAAATTTAGACAATTCAATGAAAAAGGTATTAATGACATTACTATTAAAGAATTTTTTGTTAGATTTTCATATTTTGTAAATGTATATCCCTCAAACTATGCATCTATCTATAGAGAGCATTAAAAACTAGAACATAATGTTGTAAGCTTGTTCTTTCTCTCTGCAGTGTATAGTTGTAACTACGTTTGTGACTCCTAATTATCATTTACTCTATGGTTTCTCATTTCACAGTCACACAGTAATGTGTTTTACCATTCTTCAATTCTTAGATTTTTCAGTCATTTTCAATTTTTGTAAGCATGAATATATGGCCATCACGTCCCTGCCTATCTTTGTGCATTTATTCAATCCTCTATTTTTAGCAATGTATTAGAACTGGAATGAACAAAGGAAATAAATGAATATTTTAAACATTTTGAATCATATTCTCAAACTGTCTCCTTGACAGTTTCTACCAACCTAGACTCATCCAGCAAGCATGAACATGGGAAATGTCCAGTGAGGGCTGAGTTATTTGACATTCGCCCTATTCATATGCTTCCCACAAAGTTGTCCTTGGCCCATCCTGTGTGCCTTATGCAAAAGTCAAGTACCAACTAAGTAACTGACACAATGAACTAGAAATAAATGAAACTACTGGAAAGATTACTGAGCTCCCCCTCCAAAGCTCAGAGCGTGAGTGTGCCATGTGTGACTGATGAAACCACATTTAATGAATCCCCAGGGCCCTCATCTGCAGCCTTCACATTCTTGCTATTTTATGCTGCTTTTATTTCCTCAAGGAACTGCCAATTTATTTTGAATGCTAAACACAGTGAATGTTGTTCCATCTATTCCTCTCAATTCCTTGTCATAGCTACACCTCAATCTGAAAGAAAAGAAAAGTCTCTTTAACAATTTCCACCCTTTGCTTTCATTTGGTTCTTTTCACTCTTCTTTAGCAGTCTCACAGTAAATAAATGCCTACATAGCTTCATGGCACAGAAATCCCAGTGTGAATTAAAACTCCACGGGTTTGAGTATGTGCTTATAGGCAAGCCTGAGTTCCTTCATCTATAATTAATGTCTTTCTAACCAGGTCTTTATAAGATTATTTAAAATAATATAAATAATAACATTTTTAAACTGTTGCGGAATTTTTTTTCCCTCATTTCTCTGCCCATCTACTCTTTCAGTAAGTTCTTAAAGATAAATTTCATTGATTTTTCCCACAAACACTAAACTATAGATAATTAGCTGTGGTTAGAATTTTTTTATTGTCTTTTAGTAAAATGTACCAAGCATCTCTCTGTTTTGTTAATCTATTTTACCTATTTTTATTTGAACACTTACTTTCTATTGAGACTATAGACTGTCTAATATTGCTTCATTTTAAAGTTGTCTGTCAATATATTGTTAATGTCTATTTTTATTTTTCTGATTTGAGAACAGTTTCACAACTCCAAACTTCCTATGGCTGTCTGCATTTTTTTTCTTTGAGGGTTATCTATTTTTCCCAATCACGATGAAAGTATATCAACAGTAACAAAAAGAAAACAGGAATTAACATTGAAGGGCTGTCTACAAGACAATCACATGAAATGTGAACAAAGTTTGAAGAAGACTGTTACCTTTTCATACCACTCACTCGTCTGTCAGCTTAACATTTTGAATGTAAAGTATTTCAACAAAGAACTATTGTACTTAATATAAAGAGGAATATATTACAAGAGTTTTTTTTCCCCTAATGCTTAGAATTTAGGAAATGTACCTCTTTTCATTGAAAATACTTACATGTTTCATTTTTATGCTATTAAGAAATCACAACCTGGAAAAAAGTATATTGACTGCAGTCATTTTTTTTTAACAGGTTGGAAGTATGTATTTAAAACAGTGGTTTTGTAATTTACTTTCTTAAATGCCCTGGATCTTTTTTTTTTGGTGCCGGGGATCAAACTCTTGTACTCTAACCCCTGAGCAATCCCCAGCCAATGCCCTGGATCTTATGAAAGTATTTTGGAAATATTCTGGCTAAAGTTAATCTACATTTCTGATGCCAACCCCTCTTTTTGGTCTATGCATTATGCTGAAAATAAACTGGTACAGATCCCAGACAGTAGTTAATGAGACTGTGAAAGCCCCATTTATTGAATACCTGCTAATCTAATTAGGTTCCAAAATAAATCCTATATTTGCCTTGAATAACCTTCTCCCTGCAAAAAAGAAAAAGAATAAATAGGAGCACTGAATGTGCCTCTTAGAAGTTCAACTCGAAAAACATTTCCTCATAGGTACTCTTTGTTAAAAAACAAATAAGAAAAAAGTATTGGAAAATATTAGACAAATGTTTTACATTTATGTAAATATTCAAAAGCAATCAGACCACAGTGGCAGCAGAGAAAACAAAGGTATTAAAATAGATATGTGATTTTATTGGGGAAACAGATGCTTGACTAATTCAAAATATCAACAAGGATGTGAAAACAGTAGGCTATAAAGTCACCCCATGATGTGTCAAAGCTCAGAATTCGTTAAAGTTGCAGTTCACTGAATTGTTAGCTTAATTGTGTGAACTGCTGTTGCTGTTAAAACTTGATTTTTAGAACTTTATTTGATTTCTTTATTGTGTAACCACCCACAGTTTGAAGTATACTAATTATAGTTATAACTTAAAAACACCATACACTGAAAATGTAACACATCTAACACTGAAACATAAAAGTGGAAGGACAGCTATAAATTGTAAAAGAAATTATTATGACATTTGCTCCAAACCCCTCTTTTGGCGGGAAGGAAAGTTCTTATTTCTTTTTTCTCAATCCATTTTCACTGCTTTTGTGTTTCTGGCAGTGCCAAGGCTGATTTCATAAATATGTTAATTTAGGTAATTGTTGTAAACTAATCCAATCTCAATTAAATTTCTTAGCAGGAACATACCACATGGAGTGACCTGTCAGTAGGTTTAAAACCATAGATTATAAGCAAAAAGAACTTTGTCTAATGGAGGCCAAAGGGGTTTAAGAATTCAGAAAAGGAGAATGTGCCATATCTAGGATTCTTCATCCAGAAAGTATTTATTACATGACTGTGGACTAACAGATAAACACTTGAGTATTAGAACAAAGATCAATCCTGAAAGGTCAAATCTTAATCCTCCCCAGGGAAATGGTATTCACATAAAAATCTTTTTCATGAGAAGGTAATACTATCTGTAATTGCTCCTATTCTTTTTTGGTGCTGGGGATCGAACTCAGGGCCTTGCGCTTGCTAGGCAGGCACTCTAACCACTGAGTTAAATCCCCAGCCCCTGCTCCTGTTCTTTTATTGGGCTACATTCAACCCAAATGCAGTGGGATTGTGAACATGCAATACAAATTCTAGGAAGACTGTACAGTCCAAAGAAGATAATCTGATATGGATTCTGGGCACATTTGGATCATGATTTTATTTTATTTTATTTTATTGGTGCTGGGGATCGAACTCAGGGCTTTGCGCTTGCAAGGCAAGCACTCTAACCACTAGATTATGATTTTAGTAGTTGCTGAATTATAAATTTGTGGGAAAATACATGGAAAAGGCAAGCTGGCTTTCTTGGTCATTCACATTTCTAGCCTTTTCTGTATTTTGTTATCTATATTTGGGGCCTTTTTTTATCTGTTGGATCTATATTGTTTATTTTCTGTTTAGAACGCCCTTCTGAATGCAGACAGAGAGACCTGTGTGTCACGTCTGTGGGAGGGCTGTACACCAGGCCACACCACACCACACCATACCACACCACACCACTTCTCTGCTGGAATGTGCAGTTACTGGGATCCTGCCAGGATCCTAAACTCTCAGCTTTGGTAATGAATTAAAGAGGCAGAGTTTAAAAAAAAAAAAGAAAAGAAAAAAAGAAAAGAGGATGGTTTATTTGAAAAAAGAAAAAAAAAAAGGAAGATAGACAACTACTGGGGAAGAGTAGGGAGCATCAGAAGTGAAAACCGCTACATTTTTGTCCTAAGGTCCTTTTTATTTAGGACTAGTGATTTCTCCACCTGGAAGTCGGAGGCTACCTGATTGGCTCTCTGGCTGTCTTTGATCCTAATCTGAGCACCTGTCTACATTCTTTCCGGTCCTTTGATTTCTTTCTGTCTCTTTGTGATGGATAAGTGGGGAGGGGAGACTTAAAAAACGGTAATTTAGGGTTAATGATTAAATAAAGGAGACATATGTTTGATATATTAAGTAAGAGTCCTTAGGTAGCTGTTACTTATCTTTGCATTTTACCAGGTAAAGGAGGCAGCTGGTTTCCCAGGCCTTCCATGTTCCTGCCTGAACCGCTGTTTTGCCTGTCAACTCTTCTTGCTAAATTCTTGTGGTAATTGTGTTACCTGGTTGCGTTTCTCTTTCTCTTTCCCTTTGTCTTTCTAATTGCTGGAGTCTAACTGCAGAGGCAAAGAGCGGCTTTCAGTAAGATTTCCTATTAATTTCTTTGATAAATCCTAATGAGATCTTGTTTTATCCTTTCTCCTGCCTGTAACTCCCTGTCCCTACAAGAGCTTTCTATTTTGGGAGCTACTCCACCTTGACAAGCCAAGCGGGTAAGAACGGGATAGATACAAGGGGAAACAGGACAGGCAGAAGTTACTTATATATCGTAAATGAGTTTGGCTAGTCCAAACTCAATTCACCAAGACCAAAATTTGGGGAAACCACAAACAATAATGCAGTATTCATTTGCCACATTTGGCAGGTATGTTTTCTGGATCTATTAGCCTCAGAATCCTGTAATGGATGCTGGAAGTTCTGATCCTAACCTTCACTTAATATTCATTCACTTTATGATCCCTCCCCACACCCATGCACACACCAACACACTAATGGGATTTTGGAGTATTTTAATTGCAGATACATATTTAATTAAAAAATAGACTTTTGTTTTCATGTTAATAATTTGGACTGTTCAAAAATATTGCGGCTTTTTAAAAATTCTAGTTAATGAGTGCTCAATTAACTGCACTCTATTTTCTGTCTGTACACCAGCGGTACAGCTAGAAACAAAGGTGCTGAGCCACTCGTCTCCCTTCCTTCAACTGTAAGCATCACACCACCCTAACAGTTATCCTTAGTTCCATATTCCTAAAACAGGGAAGTTGTGTGAGCTACCTCCCTCCTCTCTCTTCAACCATAAGTACAAGTCCACCCTGGTTATTATTCAGGTTTAAACTTAGGAGGTCGTGCACATGACTGACATCAGAAAAGAGAGACAGTGGGAGGCACCTAGGACCAGTGGAGGTCTGACCTATAAATACTGGGAGCCTACATTACAAAAATCCCTTTTCTTGCCCATTCTGCTCTTCCGTCTGTTCCTGCTACCTGGGATCTTCAATAAATGTAACTATGTACCACAAGTTGTATGCTTGGCAATTCTTTGTCATACCAAGAGCCTAGACTGTTTTGGCCCACTCATCTGTCACAGGAGCACTGCCATAATGTTCTCTGATAGATCATGGGTACTCTGAACTGTGAGTAAAACAAGCACACAAAAAAGACCCACTAATCAATCTATGATAAACACACAGTGTTATGGTTTATACTAGATGTCTCCCCAAAACCTCTTCCATGAGCTCATAGATGAGACTTATTGGAGGTAACTGGATCATGGGGGTATGATATTTATCAGTGGATTAATCCACAGATGATTTTACACCTAAATGTGATGTTGGGAAGAGAAGCACAGTTGAAAGGGTGGATCACCTGGGGTGGGGCCTAGAAGGGTCGATCTCCCTCCCTTCTCTCTTGATCTCTCTCTGCTTCCTGTCAACCATGCCATGAGCAACCCTCCTCCGCCATGCCATCCTGCCTTGGAGCCAGCTGAATATGGACTGATATCTCTCCAAACCATGAGCCAAAATAAACCTTTTTTCCTTTAATTCATGGGTATTGGGTATTGTGTCCCAGGAACAAGGGAAGTAGCTAAGACATATAGTAAGAGCAGGAAATAATTTTTGCTGTTTTAAATTACTGTAAGTTTGGCTTTGTTATCATAGTATAACCAAGCCTATCCAGACGGTTACATAAAGAAAGGATGAATAAAATATATTTTGGTCTTAAGTATAAACATCAGTACCTGAAAATATAATTTAATCTAAATTTGTGTGCTTCAACACAAATTAGAAGAAAATGTATTATTTTGAATTATATTAATAAAGCTAAACTTGATTACTGATGTCAGAATATATATGTATATATGGTAAATGCATGCAGTGCATTTATATTTATTTTGTCAAAAATAAGTGTAAACTGGGGAGTAGATAATACTTTTCATGTAATTGATAAAAATACATGTTTTACAACATTCTCAATTTAAGTAAGTTAAGAAATATGATGAGCTGTTTCTATTTCTTCATCTGAGAAGTGTCTATTCATTTCAGTTGCCCACTTTTGGATTGGGTCTTCAAATTTGGGGGGGTCTGATTTTTTTGAGTTATTTATATATTCGTGATGTTAGTCCTTTGTTGGAGGACTAGCTGGCAAATTTTGTTTCCCACTCTGTGGGTTGTCTCTTCGCTCTGTTGGTGGTTTCTAGAAACAGCAAATAAACGTATGAAAAAATGTTCAACATCACTGGTCATTCAAGAGATGCAAATTAAAACCACCCTGAGATTTCACCTCACTCCAGAAAGAATGACTATTATCAACAAATCAGCCAATAACAAATGCTGGAGGGCCTGTGGAGAAAAAGGAACACTTCTCCAATGTTAGTGGAAGTGTAGACTGGTGCAACCGCTATGGAAGTCAGTGTGGAGATTCCTCAGGGAACTAGGACTAGAGGTTCCATTTGACCCAACTATTCCCCTTCTTGGTATCTTCCCAAAAGAATTAAAAGCATTATACTGCAGCAATATATGCACACACATATTTAGAGCAGCACAGTTTGTAATAAGTAAATCTTGGAAACAGCCCAAATGACCATCAACCACAAAATGGATAAAGAAAATGTGTTTTGTTTTTTTTTAATACAATGGAGTACTACTCTGCCATAAAGAATGACAAACTTGAGATATTTCTAGGTAAATGGATGCATCTTGCGACCATACTCTTAAGTGAAATTAAATCGGACACATATGTTTATATACCGCATTGTTTCTCTGCTGTGAGAAACTGAAAGTATAAATAAAGACTAAAATGCATTACATTGGGAAAGGGAAGAAAAATGTCCAAATGGGAAAGGGAACAAGGGAGGGGGAAGGGGAAAAGAACAGAGAGACAAGAGAAATAAGAAATGAAAGGAAAAAAATGGAAACAAAGCTTTTGTAAATAAGGAGGGAGGAGGGGGTGAAGGGAGGGGAGGGGAATGGGAAAAAAAAGAAGCAACAAGATATGTCATGTACAGGTACAAATCCCCTATGATGAATGTTATCACTATGTACATCTAAAATGTACCATTAAAATAAAATTTACAAAAAGAAATATGATGAGTGAAAACATCAGTTTCTTATGCAAAGGAAGATAATGACAAAGGACATGAGGGAAACTAAAATAACCTAAAAACAACATACTGTATGAGACATCGAGGCAGTGAATTTTAAGTGGATTGTGAAAACACCTTCCTGAAATTTCTCTCAAAATAAATTCCCATGAGTCCTATGTGTGAATGTGCTTTTAACAAATTCCTTTTCTGCCTCTAAAATGTAAATACTGTTCCTCATTTCCAGCTTTTTGGCTAAATGTTTTATTTGGCAACAACTGTTGGGACAATCTCATTCCATTAGTTCTATGCTGCAAATGTTGGGCAATAAGAATTTCAGAGGAGTAATTTCAGTAAAATGTTTGATTTTCTCCTCCCATATACTGTATCTGGAAACTTATTTATGGCAGTAACACTGACGTTATGTTTGCTGTGCATAAAGTTAACAGGGTTCAAGATGTAGTTCTCCAGAAAATGCTACCCTAATATTTAAAGAAATAGCAGAAGCAGGACATGGAAACTAGAAAAACTGTTCCTTAGCTTTTTCTCCTGAAGCAGGCCATAAAACTTCACTGATTATACTCTGAAAATACATTGTAAGAAGATCATTCCAGTGGAGTTCTGTCTAATAGTCCTGATATTGGACTCCCGACTCCTACTTCAGCCAGACAAAAGGAACATTACATAGGGAAGCAAAAAGAAAAAAAGAAAAAAAAAAAACTTGAATAGGCCCTCCCAAGCCCTTCTCACCCCATTTTACATCAATTAGGTCATATTACCTTTTGTTATTAACGTATCTCCACAACTATCTATTTATTCATCAGACTCGGCATAAATATAGTTTTCCCTATTCTTTTGTTCTTCATTTTTGAAGGCTCCAGCATCCTATGAAACTTAAATAAATTTGTTGTTCTTTTCTTATTACTCTGCCTTTTGCTATAAGTATCTCTGCCACGTATCTAGCCATGGATAAGGAAAGATAATTAATTATTTTTTCTCTACAAATCGGTATACTCTAACTAGTAGTACTGAGGTTTAAATTATTCCTTGCAAAAGCATCCAAGCCAAAATAAAAATGCTTCACTATATTACTTAAATTTAAAATATAAAGGGCTGGGGATTTAGCTCAGTGGTTAAAGCGCTTGCCTTGCAAGCACAAGAACCCGAGTTCGATCCCCAGCACCAAAAACAAACAAACAAAAAAAAAACAAATTTAAAATATAAAGATTTTCTGTGGTCAAAACCAAATGTAGGGGGCTGGGGATTTAGCTCAGTGGTTAGAGTGCTTGTGTAGCAAGAACAAGGCCCTGAGTTCAATCCCTGGCACCAAAGAAAACAACAACAAAAATATACTCTACCAAATCATTTTTTTAAATTTAAAAATATGAAAATATTCTGTTGACATTCAAGTCAAATTTGAATGTGTATTGAAGGCCTGATCCCCTAAGCAGCGGTGCCTGAGGTGAGGACCAGTGAGAGATGAGGGGTCAGGAGGGTGGATTCCATGAACGGCCTGATGTTAGTATTTCAAGGGTAGGTTGTTGTGGGGAGAGTTGGATATTTTAAAAGCAAGTGTACTTCCCATACTTTGTATTTTACACACACTTGCTTAGCACTTCACCTTCTGCCATGTTAGGATGACACAGGAAGTCCTTCGCTGCTTTTGGCCAGAGGCCACCACTTATACCTGTAGCATCTCAGCCTCCAAAATCAGAAGCTAAGTAAACTCTTTTATAAATTACCGAGTCTGTGCTAGTTATAACAAAAGTCAAACGATTTAACAACTTATTGCTCTAGCAAATGGTTTACAAGTTAGGAAAGTTTTCTTTTAAATAAACCAGTACAAAACTCTTTGGGACATTTTTATAAAAGAACCAAGAGAAGTATCAAAGATATTTTTTGTTTTTGTCTTTGTTTTTGTCTTTTCAGATAGTCTTGCTATGTAGTTCAGGCTGGTCTTGAACTTGCAGAGATCCTCCTGCCTCAGCCTCTGGAATGCTGGGATTACAAGCATGCACCACCCTGCCCAGGTCTTCATTGTTCTTGACATTTATTTTTCTGAAGCTGTTTTCATTGGTGACATCTATTTCTCTTTTATACGTCTCTTATACTGCAAAATTTATATGTGTCTTTTACACACTCAAGTGGGTAGAGATATATAGGTTATTGGGAATAATATCAAAATTAAGATCACAAATGGTGCTCTAGTTTGCAGCCTCACTAGTGAAAACTTACCAGATATACAAAAAATCACCTCTCTGCCCAGTATTCCACACAAGAGAACAATAATACATTTCTATCTTTATTTCTTCTGGGACTAGAAAAAAAAATTCAACAAAAAATGTGTTTCCGAGATGTAAATGAAGAGTACAGAAAAGGGTCACTTGGCCTTTTTGTTTTCTGCTTCAGTCCCTTAACTGGAGAGATAATCATCTGGATTTTCACACCTGGTCAAAACAGCAGCAGAATTGAAATTGTGTTTCCAGAGGCTAGAACTGATTGTTCTCTGTAAGGCCAAGAAGCTGAAACCCAAGCTAAGAGTGTAGCCCCACAAAGTACACGATGCTCTTTTCTTCCCCTTTGAGCCAATATTTTTTCTAGCAGTTTTCCATTTGGAATAAAGGCAGCTAAGCTGAGGGCAGGGACTGCTGTGGCATTTTTGTCAAATAGGTGCAGTAGCCATTTGCTTTTAGGCAAGAGTCTTTTATTTTAGGTAGAACTACAGCAACCCTTTGTAGCTGATGAATCCTGACAGAATAAATTTCTGCTTTACCTTAATTTCACCCCCTTTTTGAGTTCCCTTTCGTTTACATATTGTTCTAGTATGTGTTTCTATTGAGGTGGTTAAAGTAGATCATTCTTCATTTTTTCCCCCAACATCCATTATTCAAATGTGCTTTATACCACATTTTGTAAAGTATTTAGAGATGGACAATGTTAGAATGCAAAAGCATTGCTGTCTTACACATGGTTCAATATTTTATCTTTCTTTTACTTATTGTCTGGCATCTGGAACCACCTCTCCTGGACGGAAGTGTAGACATTTTCACACACATGCACATACAAAAACTTAGGAAAGATAGAGCTTCTTACATGATTATTATTCTACCTGCACTGTATGTGTGTCAGCATAGAAAAAAATGTATTGTACCAGTATATTGTTACAGTTTAACACCAAAGCAAATGTTTTAGACCTGTATAAAGGGTGCAGAAACATTCTGCGATTCATTGAGCTTGCTGTCTATTGAGAAATGCTTTCGATGTACTGTAAAAGCACAGGGCAACAAAACAATCCTTCCAGTCATTCATCAAATATCATACATCTATTATTTCAAGAAGAATAAAATAAACACAAAGATGGAGAACTGAAATAACATCCTTTTACCATTTCTTTGACTTTCTCTACATTCTCAAGAAAAAAATACAAAAATATAGAGACTTATCTTAGTTGATACTAAGAATAGTAGTGTGCAAAAAAAAAAAAAATAACAGCATGCAATCAACAAAAAGGCCTGTTTCCTATTAACCTAATAAATTGAAGAATTTCCAATTTTATTGAACATGCACATAATATGTGAAATATATAAATTTGAAAAAAAAATCCTGTGTATTTGAATTCTTGTATTGATACATTGGCTTTACAAAGAATGATGGGGAATGTATGCAACAATCACTCAGTGCATTGTGAACCATAAAATTAATGCTATCATAACTATAAATCTATTTCATAAATGCATACAAAATGTCTCAGACTCATTCAGAAGAGTTAGGCAATTAGAAACCCTTGAGATTTCTTTCAAAAATAAAATTTTATTTTTTTTGAAAAACTTTTTGTGTTTCTTAAACTCTGGTGATCATATACATTGGATGTTAAGACATTGCACCAATATATCATTTTTGCTTTTCCTTTGGTTTAAATTTATTTTAAAATGTTGACGCTATACACTTGAACTGGTAATCATATTCTATTATCTTCATCCTTCCATCTCCCAAAATTAATACCTATATATTGTCAATCATCGTTCAATCTTCTTACAATGTAAGACCAATGGCATGCAAATTTTTGTGATTTACAACCCTTATCTTATTCCATTAATTTTTGCCTCTTCAATTTCAGTTCCTGGCTGCCTCCCAACTCTAACTAAATTGTTTTAAGATGACTATCGGATATGTAGGTACTCATTATTTCTGGAAGCTGTCGCCTACCTTTCAACCTTTACTTGATATATACAGCTGTCAAAAGCCTGGATGTAATCCCAGGCATTGAGCTTTCTACTAAGAAACACATTAAGGCTGTCTCTGGGCTACTTCTTGAGACAAGAACTAAGAGATGCTGTCACAGTCTTTTTTTTTTTTTTTAACTGTCACAGTCTTAATCAAACTTTTTAAAGTTATGTTACATTCATAAACATCAATGAAGAGTGCTGTTTGTTATTCTATAAATAAACCTAAAATAAATATGCTGCAGAAACTACTACTTGTATTCATCTATAGTAAAAATTTAATTGGTATTCCCAATAAGCATAAAGAAACTGAAATTCATGAAGGGATCCTGAATCCTTTTAAAAAACACCTAAAATAGGTGTGTGTTATGTTCATTTGCTTTCTTGAAGTTTTTTTTTTTTTTGAAATTTGATAATGGCAATGAGTCATATGAACACAAACTATCATGTTTTCAAGTCTGCCAATATTACTCAGATATTCAAGGTTTGATTTTGTATTCATTTATGACAGCTACTCTTTTAGATATCTAGTAACACCCAATTCTCTTTTAAAGGAAAATTGATTTTTAATTGTCTCATGGATCTTTAGCTTTTCAAGTTGTTTGAAATACAGTGGGGAGTAAGTAAAACCTTGTAACTGAATAGCCATTCACACTCTCATCTCTTTTATCTATGAGATATTTTTTAACAATCCAAAAAGACTACAGAAATCCAGGAAACCTAAGATTAGGGCTGTTACAACAACTTTCCTAAGCTAAGTTTGAATCCTTTATTCTAACAACGAAAATAAGTTACAAAAGATACCAATAATTAATAATGTGAAGTTCTCAGCTACCAACAATAAAGCCATATTTAAGGCATGTTTTTCCCAACATATTTAAACACTTTTTCAAAACCTCACAGCCCATTGCACTGGTTATTTTCTCAAATACTTCTAGATTTGTTTTAAAGCAGTCTTGACAGAGATCCAAGGCAAAAGAGATCATTCTCACAATAGGAAACCTGTCATCATATTTTCAATTAAAAGCCCCTCATTAGCTCTCCCTTTTAGGATAAAGACAGGGGGTGAGGGGAGTCTTTAACTTGCCCATGGAGAGCTCTAGGATCTGGTTCTTGGCCATGTTTGCGTCTTCATCGCAAGGCTTCCTTGCTTAGGTTACATTCACTGCACCAAATTTCTCTCACAAGCACAGTGCCTTTTCCAGTCCGATTTGTCTGCCTGGAAGTCACTCTCCCACCACTTCTACTGTAGCAGCCCCCACTCCTCCCTAAAATGGACCTGCTCTTCAGATGCCTAAGCAGGCTCTCTCAGGATGAACATTTCTAAGCCCCCAAGTAAGGTCAGTTCTCTTTGATTCTCTTAGCACGTATTATTTAACCTTAACTAAATTTTCAGTTTGAAAATATTTATTGTATTGGTGACTTGACTAATATTTAACTCTTCTACTATAATCCTTAGTGTCAATACTGACATCTATTGTTTTCATATCATCTAAAATAATGATAGGTACCGGGGCACCTAAAAATTATATAAACAAAAAAATAGCTGATCATGCCATCATAATTGGAACCAAAATGATGGCGAAAGGTTAGTCCACCGTACATATTTTAGATTGCATGAATATATGACTATAGCTACTTTCTACCATTCCTGGACCCAATGTAATTTAAAATTTAAAACATTTTATGCTCTTAAAATTTTTCACCGGCTCAACACAAAATTAATTAGAACTCATCGCAAATTTAAAAAAACCCTGTTGATTGAAAGAATGAATAACTGATGGGGAGTGTCTATTATGTTATTTGATGCAACTATTCGCAAATTTGTTTTGTTTTGTTTTGTTTTTTCATTTTTTGGGGCAGGGTCTTGCTGTGTAGCTCAGGCTGGCCTTGAACTGATGGTGATTCTCTTGCCTCAGCCTCCCAAATTCTGGGATTACAGGTATGTGCCACCACACCCAACTAGTATTTATTTTTATGATAGAGAAACACTTTCAGTGATGCTTCCATCCATTAATGAAAAAGATTATATTATATATTACATTTTCTATACAACAAATCTATTATTTATTGTAGGAAGATATAACTGAGAACATCTCTAATTTTATATACTAATAATAACTTTAATAGATGTGTTATAGCAAATAGTTTCACTAAATATTATAACATTTTACATAACACATACATTAATAAGCATATATACATGTTTTATACAGAAATGCTTGTCTCTATCAAATGATGATAAAGGTGAATAAATGCACGTACACCTCAAAAATCAGTTGGGTTCCCACTGGGTGTTCAAGTGTATAAAGACATTACAGCTGTGAGCTCTCATATTTGGTGTCCTTGTAGGAAAAACACTGAAAGGAGTAGTAAAAACATGCTGATTCTAGTTCTGCTTTTGACTGGAACTAGCTCTAGAATATTAAGAAAATTACAGTTTTAGGAGGCAGCTTCCTTATTTGCAACTTAGTTGTAACATAGACAGCAGATTGGAAGAAAGACATAACCGATATAAAGACATTACTTGGAGAGATGATAACATTATATTGGCAAAGTGATGGCCGCTTTGACTTGGGTACTATCAGAGGAAGGAGGTGACATAGACAGGTAAGGTATTTAGAAAGAAGGTATGAATTCCACGGACAGAGTTGGTGGTAAAGCAAAACACAGGGCTTAATTATTCCACATGTGTCTTGACCACTAAATGGAAGGTGGCTTTTCACTGAGACAAGGAAAACCAAAGAGCAGCCAGTTAGAGGGGCAGCCAGCACAGGTTTGCTCTGGAAAGTACAAAGGTGGAGAAAGAAGCATATGTTCTTGGTCTCCATATTGCCTAAGGGAACCATCTATTACTTGTAATTTTACCTTTGAAGTACAGAAGCTTAAGAACTACATACCTCTTAAACTCCTTATCTGCATTATATTTCTGGATAGTTCTAAAAGTGTGAGATACACTACTTCTAAAAGGAAAGCCACACACCTCCTTGAATGTCAATTCCTTAATATGAATTTCCTAAGTTAAAAATCTAGATTATAACCTTCCCAACATTAAAAGTATAAGTAATTAAAAAAAATCTCCAAAGAAGGGGGAAAAGCAGAAAGGCAACAAAGGAAAGAAAAGGGAAAGGGAAAATATGGAAAATTATGAATAAACCTGCTGTAAATAGGGAGGGAGGGAACAGAGGGGAGGGGTAGGGAAGAGGGGGGAGAACCAAGATGCATCATGTACAGATACAAAATAAATGTGATGAATGTGACCATTGTATGTAAAATGTACCAATACATGTTCTTGGTTTAAAATAAAAATAAAAAATATATAAAATAAAATAAAATAAAAAATCTCCAGATATTTATCATGAGATGTCTAAATATCCTCAGAAAGCAAATACCCAGAGCACACCTTTAGGGCACCCTATATGAGAAAGAGTTCTCCACATATTATTGATAATATCTTTTTTTTAAAAGCGTTAACATATTAAATGCTTTAGTCTGAATGAATCATTTCAGAAACTTTCAAAACATCTAATAATATCTATTGGTGTGCTTTAACTGCAACAGGCACAGTTTTAATCAAGTTTACATGTATTGATCTATTTAATTCTCAAAATCATCACAGAGGAGAGTTGTTATTTTTTTCCCACTTACTAGATCACACACAGGTTATATATCAGAGTTAAAGCTGAAAAGCTAATAAGCTACAAAGGCAGAATTTGAAACCAGTCAGGTGGTTCCACAGGTGACATTCACATCCTTATGATAAGTTCTGAGCCATACTCTATTGCTTCACTTCAAGGGAATAAGCGTCCCATTTGTTAATGTCGCGAACAAATCAAATTTGACATGAAGCCCTGGTATTAACTTATGAGACAGTAAATCAAGACTTCAACTACTTTAAGCAGAATGACCACTACAAATATTAAGAAATGAATCATTTCACTTGTTTAAATATGACAGAAAAGGGAGGATTGAATATAACATGAAATTTTAAATAAAACCTATTTACCTTTTAACAATATTAAAAATATAAAAAGACATTTTCTTATTTCCATTTTTTGTTGTTGTTATTCTTTTGAGATAGGATTTCTCAGTGCAGTTCAGGCTGGTCTTGAACTCACTGTGCAGCCCGGGCTGGCCTTGCATTCACAGCGAGGCTCCTTCCTCACCACGCCCAGCTCATTTCCTTATTTCGGATATGATTTTAGTATGAATAATACGTATGGCAATTTTGAACTTTAAACATAAGTCCACTATTAATTTGTGAAATAGCATAGTAATTTGATAAATAGGAAACACTTCTCATCTCAGCAGCAGTGACACTATTCAGTGAAGCATGTTTACATAAAGAAGAAAAGAAAAAAAATTCTATGAAATCTCAGGTGATTTTGATCAGGAAAAGCTTGAGCATGATGAAAAGCAAATTAATGAAGTATATAATGGACATCTAATTATATAGTTTATAAAATTATTACATTGACCAGTTACTCTCTACTTTCATAAAGGCACTTACTTATAACTATTGGAAAGGATGACTTTAAACTTCTCAAAAGCAAAAGTTATTCTTAGCAATTTAATGCTCTGAAAGAACCAAAGTTAACATTCATGCACTTCTTGGTTAAAGAGAGAGGAAGAGAGAGATGGCTGAAAGACATTCAGCCAATTTCAGAATCACTATATTTTCTTGCTTTCCATTTTCATCTTCATTAGATAAAAGGTTTAAGAAGGTCAAATGAGGGAGGGTACTGGATGACAAAGTATATTAGGAGTTTTTAACAAAGACTCACCAACTCCTTTTAAAAGGTCAGATGAGCTATTATATTTTTTACTTAGTTTTGATTTAGAGGTAGAGTAAAAATCAGATAAAACAGCTAAAGGCCAAAGTAAAATAAAGAAATAGCTGGCAGTTGTGGAAGAGAGAAAGGGAGAGAGAAAGAATATGAATCTGAATATAGATTATAGGCTAGGAGAAAATTTAGAGGAAAGGAAAGGAATGAAAAAAGGGAGGAAAATGAAATTACTATCTAATGTGTACTAACTGTGGATATATTCTGGTAGGCCAAATCATTTGTGCTGTAGGATAATTTTAAAAGCCATATAAATACTAGAATATTTATAAGCATACTTGGAAGATTTACAAACTCAAAATTACATTAAGCAAGATAGCCATAATTCCAATCTTATTGCTATATCATAAAAACATCTTACAGTGTCTCTGAGTACATCCATAGCTATCACTAGACCTAGTGACAGATCCTGAAGGGTCACCCTTCAGTTTTTTGTTTTGCTTTTATGACATAATATTTGGGTGATTTACGGCTCAGATGGCACTTGTTAATCAATTACATGATAATATCACACATATTTCAGCAAACATCTAATATTTTTCTGGGGCAAACTTACTCTCAGGCTGTGCTCTTCCCTTCTACAGTAATGAGGACACACTGCTGTCCACTGAACTGCAACGTCACTGCATTCTGTGACCTCCAGTTAATGGGGAAGAAATGTTGTACAACTAGTGCATTTACAGTCACAGTATGGTAACTCATCAAGAATTACTTTTCTAAAAGTTTAAAAGACACCTGATTTTAATTTGCCAGCTGTCACTAAAGATATTATCATCATCACTGTTTTTACACGTGGAGGAAATGAGTTTCAAGAAGTCTAAATAAAAGTCTAGTATCATAGAAGGGACTGTGAATTATATGGAAAACATGTGGATGGTTTAGGTTTTATTGTGTTTTTCCCCACAAAACTTGGGGTAACAAATTAATCGGAGCATGCACATAGGCACAAACACAGTTACCTATAGAGACTCACAGGTGGTGAAACTATCACATATTCAAAGCAAATCTAACAGAAGGAAATATATACAAATTTTCCTTTAAACATTTCAAAGTCTTACATGAATTTTACATGCCAATTTTCTTCACTCATAGAAATTAACCTGAAACTTATTTTTCTCCAATTTACCAAGAGAATGCTTAATAATTTCTAACCATGATACATAAGTCTTCTTACACCTTGAAATATGAACACATAACTACTGTCCCTTGCATTTTTACTAATAAAGTAGTTAGTCTCATATGGCTATCCCATGGAGCATAAAGTGAAATACATATTCACATATCCTCTATTTACTAATTTATAAGGCAGGCATTGAATATTTAATATCCATATGAATTAATGGAAAAGTTATAATGCCAACAAAATGGATAGGCTCTGCTTGAACTACTCTTCATGAGCCTTTCTCTCTCATAGCTATCTAGGTGCAAGAGATGCAAAAGATTAGGGCTGGGATTGTAGGAACGACTTCCTTTTTCTTCAGCTCAAGAGCTGCTAATACAAACCATCTGTCCTATATCTGCAATTTCCATATCTGAGATTTCCATGACATAGCATTACCCAATGCTGTATTTTGGGTTACTTGACAGTAATCAGTGTAAAGAGGGGATACTGTATTTTAAAAATCAAAGCTGATTTCAATCTAAAGGAAATTTAATACAAAATTCAACTACTTCTCACAAATTTAGAATACTTTTTAAAAAATCTCTAATATAGTCCACTTGATTGATAAGTGATATGGGCATTCATAAATCATCTGGTTTACAGAAGCTGAGAAACCACCTTGGTAAAAGTTGCAGAAGACAAGTAGAGAACAGAAACCAATGTGGTTCATACTCAGTCTGAAATACCTGGAGATTTATATCAAACCTGGAAGACTGCAGCCAAATATGTCACTGTGCCTCCGAGTATGGCATCTGTGTTCCTAAGGCTTTCCTTTATAGACCATAGATTTCTTTGTCATGGTTGACTCTCTAAAGATTCCTCCCTGTGATTCATCTCCCATCTCAACAGCTATACAGAAACTAAATTCTCTTTCACTTGCCACAGAAAGTTGTTTTGTTTTGTTTTGTTTTGTTTTTAAATCAACAGTAACACCACAGTGCAGAGATTATTGCTTTCAGCTGCATAGACAGATGTAGGCACACTCATGTCTAACTTGCTAATTGAATAGATCTATAAATTATCTATGAGTCACAAATAGACATCCTGCTCAAGAAGTAAATGGCATGCTTAAACTAGCTTTCCAATTCTCAATCACTTACAATTTTAAACTTTTCTTCACATCCTAGCAGCACTTTGTTTCACTATTACTCCTTTTTCCCTATACTTTTCTCTCTCATTTTTTAAAATTCAGTTTCTATGGTTTTGTAATATTTTTTTAAAAGTGGAAGCTTCTGCATTTTTCTGTTTCCTCTAAAATCATTGATACAGAAAATACTTCCTGAACCTGTGAGTGACAGTTAATAGAGAAACCAACTAAAACGTGTGCTTTGTTTCAACTCTGTCCTGGTCATCCTGTTGTGGCTCATAGTTTCCTTTTTCTGGAAGGAGAAGACTTTGTCATCATGGAAATTTGACTTACATCTTTACTACTTGATTAATTCTTCTTTAATGTTTTGAGATCCTTTCTTCAACAATTACAATTTTGTTTGAATTTCAGAAAGCCATATGCAAATTCCTTCTGTGGAGAAACTGAGGTATAGAGATTGGTTTAAACTACAGTCTCATTCTTTTATTAGTTAAATAAATATTTGATTTTAAGCATACACAGTTTCTTCAGTGTCCTATGTTTAAACGCATTACCGATGGGTAATGTTTAAGGAAAGGTTAAGAAAGTGGGAGACTGATTGCTTTACTTCACTTGTCTACTCTCAAGTTTCAGTCTTAACTCTGTATCAGGACACTTTATTACCTGAGATTAATTATCTTTAGATGCTTTTGCTGTGCCTTACTTAAGAGAAATAGTAATTTATATACAGAAGTAAGATCATTGGTCACAAAGTTAGGAAACACACAGAGATATAAGGATTGAATTAAAAAAAAAAAAAAACAACAATGTTTTGACCTAGAGGGCGCTATGTTTTCACTGAAGAACAGACTTCAAAGCTCAAAGCCAGAAAAATGATTATAAATGCTGAGGATAAAATTGACTTTAGGTCATATATGAAAAGATACCAGTGAATTTAAAGGTGATGTACATAAGATTGTGTTGGAAAAAACAAGGAATGAATGGAGTATCTATGGTATAAGTACAATACTATCCTACATAGTGCTTAGAGGACTTGATACCGGGCATAAAATCCTTCTTCAGCCCTTAACTAAACTTTCCCAAGGATGGGTGGAAAGGAGCTTGAAATTGTTTGTGTGGCATTTGAAGTGTGGTGATACCCCCAGCAAATCTGCCTTGTAGATGATCAGTCATCAGAGTAATTGAAGCATTCTAACATGTCCTGTACCATATAATCTTAATTTGACCCACTGACTATTGCAACTCTCTGCTTTATGGATGCTGGAAAAGATTAAACCAAACCAAGGCTAAGCAGATAATATATTTTGTTAAATTGTGTCCTCCAAAAAGTAGATGTCAGCATGCAGTTAGAAATATAAGGGAGATCTGGACAAGTAATTTTAAAAGTAAAGGAGAATTAGGAAAGGATTAGTCAAGGAAAACCTTCAGATGTGGTCAGATACATGTGACTAGAAAGGGGGAAGGAAGAAGAATCAAGCAGAAAATGCCTCTTTCTGGTGCAGCTCTGAGGAAGCCCACCATCCCAGTAAGAGTCTCAGGTGCGAAGACAGCCTGTAGAGGGATTCTCCATTAGTTAGCAATGAGCAGGCATTAGTATTGTATCAAGGTCATCATAAGCTAGGCATGCCGAGGAAGATTGGGCCTCAGCCCACAAGCTGCTTCAGCTGGAAACTAGTAATGATATGTGCACCTTGAGGTTGATTGTAATTTCTCGTTCTTTAAAGGGGAGCCAAGTGGTACCCCTCCATGGCTGCTGCTCATACAGTGTTCTCTGATGTTAGATTAATCTTCGAGCACTACATATTCTGTAAGACATAAAAATATGGAGCATGGCTACATAGAACAGGAATCAAAGTGGAAAAGGAACGAAGAAATAAACCTATTTGATAAGGATAAGAAATAACTCAAATATAAGCATTCTATATAAATGAAAGTGTTTGTCTTCTGTGTTGGTTTTCTGTTTATTGAACAGACTCACAGCAGCCTTGTTTTCTGAGTGTTGCCTTACAATGAGTCTTAGAAAATAGTGTGAGTTCTATTCTTTGGAAAACTCAAGTGAAAGTTAAGTTACTTCGTGCAGCACAAAATCTAATCTAGGTTTCTTCTGGTCTTAACATTCAGTTTCATACTATGAGTTTTCCATGCTTAGCTTTTGCAGTTTGGAAAAAGCCTTTTCATTTCCCCATGCAATTATTCTTTTATAAGAATTGAACAACTACAAAGGAGAGAACGCTTTTTGTAAATTGTCACTGAACACCTGAAACTGCAGTGTAATGGCACATTATAAAGTCGTGAATTACATCTCATGAGATTAATAGGAAGAAATAATTGATGTCATTCTTTGTGCTACAAGTGCTTTTAAGCAGTTGATCTCATTAGTCCTCATGGTATCCTGTAAGGTAAGTTGGCGGGCAGTTATTCTTTCTTATACTCATTACTAAGACAGCGAAAGGAGCAGGGAGAGGGAGTGACTGGCCCAGAGCTTTGTGTAATTCGGGGCACGGCTGGAAGTAGAAATAAGGAATTAGGTCCCAAGATATTAAAAGTGGACAGCACTAAAGCTGTCACTCAACATTTCTAACCTAAAATACAGACAACCACACAACCCAAGAATGATATCAGAAAGAAGCGATATTCATTGCTGAGGCACTAGCCTACTCTAAGAATGAACTTCCATTAGCCTCTGAGAAATGCAACAGTGTGGAGGATGATATTGCAATGCGATTTAAGGGTTATAATAGAAATGCTCACTAGTCCCAAAATGTAAAGCAATATGACCCTTATGTCTCCTCTAAGGCAGGATGGTAGAATAAAACAAATGATCAGCCAGAGAAATAGTTTGCCATGTAACCAGACAAAACAGAGCTGCCATTAATTCAGTAATTAATATGCGATAACCCACTGGGTATTAAGTGTTGATTTGCTTAACCAGATAAAAAATACAGAACTAAGCAAACAGAGGACAACATGTCTTGAAATGTGGAAAGGGAAAAAGAAAAAAAAATCAGACAAAATTTAATTGTAAGTGGGAAGTTCAGGATTTTCATTATGGCTTTGAGGCTTACACTTTTTATGACCTCAGGCAGTTTATTTAATATTTCTGAATCTCATTAATTTATAAAACAAAATGTGAATTAACAGATTACTGAGGTCTGTTTAGTTCTAAGATTCCATTAATGACAAGCCATATACTTGTATTTTGTGAAGACACATATACTGACAGGCTGCATTCTTACTTAAGCTCTCTCCATAATATAGCTGTCCTGTACATTAGTAAAGAAAGAGTATCCTTTAAGCTCAGAGAAAAATCAAGACTATATTTTCTGCGAAGGTGTGCTCTGCTATAAATCGTTCTTATTTCACAGATGTTATTTTAAGTGGAACGACCACTCAAAGAGATTAATGAAAGACTAGGCGTCAAGCAGGAATGGAGCAGAGTAAAGCAATCTGAAATGGGCAAACACACTCATTCTTCTTTCAGAGATATGTCTCAGAAAGAGAAGTCACAGCCATGCCCAATTCCTGTGAGAGATCACAAAAACATAAGAAACCATGATATTTATGATAGTAAACAGTACAAAACTACACAACTGTTATGTATTATCACAAAAACAAAGCAAGTCATAAAAATGGGGTTTAGTCCCAAAACTATCATTTGTTATGAAACACTGGGAAAGTTTTTATTCAGTCATACATGCCACAAATTTCTGGTACTGTCAGCCAGAAACTTTGAGCCAATAGGATGAGTGACCGAAAGCAAAAGTACTTTGTTTGATGTTTAGCAGACAGAATCTTGGTTTCTTTGCCTTCTAAAAGTACAGACAACTTGTGCTTTCTTCTCTGACATATAAACATCTTTTGAATCATCGCACTCATCTTACCAATAAGAAAGGCTGAAAAAACTGAAAAATCACTCTTAGATTTATCAGAGAATCGAGGTCACAGAGACCCTAAACTGAAGAGATACGGGGAATCACAACTTATTGGCAACACAGGAGCAGGGACTGCTGATGGCTTAGTGCAGACCAGCTACAGAATTAAAAACCCCAGCAGAAGGATGATTGTTTTTAAAAGAGAGCAAGTGACTTTTCCAAGGTCACATCCTCAATTCAAAGTTAGTGATATTTTCCTAGGTATGTCTGGTAACTTTATGTCATGAAGATTTTCTGCATATGAATATTTACAAATTAGAAATCATAGATTATTAAAAACAAAAATTGAAATTGCCACATGTATGATACTTTGGTGAAATTATTTCCATTTCAATTTAAAAGAACTCACTATAGAATAGGTATTAAAAGGGAAGGGTTTGCGCCATGATAACTGTCACAGCTCTACTTCATTCTACATCCCTTAGACATAGGTCCATCCAGATGGCTTGGTTCTAGCCAGAAGTCTAGCCAGGTTTTGTCACAGCAGAAGGAATAAAACACCTAGTTCTGGCGCACGAGAACTCTCATACATGATCTTTAAAGGTCTCTTCTTCTGCCAGTTATGCAGAGATCCCTATAAAGTTTTAACAAATGCCAGTGTCATGAGATGCAATCATCTTGTGCCACGAGTGACTTGAAAGTTTTGCTTATACTTCACTGAGTGACAGACTTTACATTTGTTAAGCCACTGAGACTTGTGGTTTATCTCTTAGAGCCTCTGCTTTGCTCCTCTTTTGGTAGAGTTCACTATTTAGTGTTTTGTGTCTTTTGCTTTATCTTCCGGGTGACCTGCCAACTTACCAGCGGAAATTGCTGGAACTAGATTAAAGATCAAAAGAGAGGAAGATAGTTATCTACTCTCCCCTTCAATCATTACTTTTGGCACATATCTTAGAGTGGGTACTTGTCTTCCAGGATTGAGCTCCTGTAAATAAGATCTAGACACAGTTCTATTTTATGCTGTGTGGCCTTAACCCCCAGGCTTGTTCACTTCAGCCCTACAATTGAGATCACCTTCCTACTTTCACTATGAGATTATCATATAACTCCTGATTGTTCTTACAACTGTTCTAATCGTTTCATAATTTATTTTCTGCATTGAATTCCTTCTTAGGTATCTGGTATAGTTTTGTTCGTTTTGCTAGATACTGAAATATGCTCCACTTGCTAGCAATGATTTTTTGTGAGCATAAATATAAGTTTAGATGAGAGCAATGACAGTTAAACTGGGTTGACAAACTGACTGGCTTGAGAGCCACCCAGGAGTCAGGAAAGCACACTTTTGGGTGTCTTCGAGTGGGTTGAGTAGGCATGAAGTTGAATATTCTGTATATGATCTTTAGCCTCTTCCTCTCCAGTACCACTTCCTTGCTCTGCTTCCCATGCCAAGAACTTTGCTCCACCACACACTTCCATCATAATGTTTCTGCATTGGAGCCAAGTGACTGTACACTGAACCCTCCCAAACCTTGAACCAAAAATAAACCTCACTTCATGTAAGTCATAGGTACCCATTAGTTTGCCACTGTATTAGAAAAACTAACAGCCAAAATAGTTTCATTAAACATTTCATTATAAAGTTCAAATAACAGATCTGTTTCAAAAGGCAAGATGGTAAATTAAAAGAAATGTATTACTCAGGATGCTTTCAGTTGTAACAGAAAACGGAAGTCAAAATGATTCTGGCAATCAGTACATTTTTGCAGTTGAAAACACAGAGGGGCTTGCATAGCGGAATTGCCAGATTTGGTGATATTCTGGTCACAGTTCCATTCCTTTGTTCTGTTTGCTTTACACAAAGTCTTCAAGTAAAGATTGCTCTCTGAAGCTTGGCTTTGGTCACAATTGCAACCTTGCGAGCAATAGTGGCTAGCCATAATGTTTCTCCATTTATAGTCCTGAACACATCTTTCATCATCACCCAATTCCTTAGTTTTCCACTATCTGGACTAACCCTAAACAAATAACTATACTCAGTAGAATTTCAGAGTCTGCTTGACTTAGTTGACTTAATTAGCCCAAATTTCTGTAGTGACCCTTATTTGCTTACATATATAACACCTGAACATATGATTTAGGTGTATGATTTAACAATACATCCAGCAAATAATTGTTCCTAAAACAAAAGGATATTAACAAGAAGGAAGAGAGACTTCATACAATGTGAATATTCAACAGGTATGCATTTCTGTGAGTATTTAGAATTTCATTTTTTTAGGAGAAATGATTTTTTCCTTTATATCCCTGTGACATTTATGTAGCTCTGAAAATAAATTAGTCTAAATGGAGTAAATCTAGCTATCATCTGTTACAGCGCAGGATTCCAGTTGAATCTGTTTAAAAGATAATGGATGAAATGCAAAGGAAATCTAACTCAGTGTCACAATCTTAAGTCATTTTATAAAAGTAATTATTAAAACTCACTGTGAATTCAAATGAAGGTTCATTTCCTAAGTTATGTCAAAATATGCATGACCAATTAGTGAACCATCTATATTCAGTATCCTAGAGTAGCCTGAGATAATATCAAGAATGATAAATATAATGATTAATAGCAACAAAATATTACAGCCAACATGTATGTGCTTTCATAGGACACACTTTTTAGAATTTCATGACCAGTGACTGCCTATCTGAGGTCAAGCAATTGCACATTCACTACAGAGCTATTTATTATCAATATTACTAGGAATCATGAGTACATTTGAGTGCTTAGTCTTTCTATAATACTGTAATAAGCTTATCTCATTTACTTTCCACAATAGCCTTATTCATCATCTCTACTTACAAATAAGGAAGCTAAAGTTGATGGAGTTTAACTAAATAGAAAGAACTAAGAAAGATTCACAGATTACTTACATATAATTACTAATTGCGTGACCATAGTAAGACTTTCACACTTTTCTTGATAGCAGTTCATTTTTTTTTTTACTACTGTAGACTGATCTTTGCTAAGTAAACAATGCATACAAAGTAGAAAGCAGTGAGTTTTTTTGGGGGGGAGGTTGTGTTTGTTTTTGTTTTTGTGTTTTTTACAGCAAGGCATATTACTATTGCCACCAACAACAGCAATAGAATCACATCCAGTTTAAATATTCTTAGTGAGTGAAAACTGAAAAGAACAAACCCATTAAGAAGAATTGAGAGAGAGCCCATGAGCTAAGAATTGCTCTTCTCTCGGCTATATACTCACACTGGAAAATTTTAACACAGAACTCAATAACCAAAAGGAAGCAGGGGAACAGGGTGGAACAGACAGTGGGGAACTAGGGATATGATTCCTTTCCTGAGATCTACCTTGGCAGTAAAGAAAAAGAAGTCTTAGAACTCTATATTCTCCGGGTAGGAAATCTAGAATTCTTTCCTTTCCTCACATACAGCTTCACTTCTACTCTTTGTGCTTCTTTCATCTCAAAACATAAAAATCAGTATTTCCTATATCAGTCACCCTAATTAAACCAATATCATTCATATGCAAGTGTTTATATTAGCATTTTTACTCCATTCCCCATCTCTTCTCTGATTTTGGACAACTTCCCACTGTGCCTGTGGAGCTAACAGGCACTAATTAGCATCACAGAGTCTCAGCACTTTCATAGAATGCTCCCTTTTTCTTGCTCTATAAGAAACTTGATCTTCCATTGAAGATACTATTTCTTCTTCAGTCTGCTCAAAGAGTGAAGTCTTTCCTCAGTGAATGTCCTGAAATAGAGAAGTTGCCCTTCTGGTTGTTAATTCTTCCAACCCCTAACTTTTTCTTTGCTTGAAAATCTCTACCATGAATCACTTATCAATGGCTTACATTATATGATCCTAGTTGAAATTATCTTAAACTAGATCATCTTCATTTTTGAAACCCTTAGGTGTAGAAATTTTATTTTATATACAACACTCTCGTCATATTTGTGGTCACTTCACTATTCCTGACTTTTATTACAGCATTACTGCTGACTTGTCAAGTCTTTAACATCTTCATTCCACTTAGTTGACTAATATATCTCATCCAATCCCAAGGCATGTCCTGGGGCACATGTTCAGGTGTTGCATCTGGGGAGCCAGCACCGCTGCTCAGCTGTCCGAACAGCCCACCAGGATAGTAACTCAGTCCCAATAAAACATTAGAGGGACAGGGTTTAAGGAAAGGAAGTCCCTTCATTTGTAAAGAGGGAAGGAATGGGGGGAAATGAGAAGATAGCTACCCTAACAAAACTTAATCAGGGTAGGGGGCTTTGGAAAGATGAAAGGCCTGTGGGCCCTTTGTTTTCAGCTGCTTTTTTGGGGGGGGGTGCTAGGGATCAAACTCAGGGCCCTGCATTTGCTAGGTAAGCACTCTACCACTTCCCAACCCCTCCAGCTATTTGTATAAGGGTTTGAGTGACATTACCCCCCCCCACCAACACACACACACATGCAACTTGCCATAACTAGATTGGGTATTGGGCACCTCTGCCTAACATCATTTCTTCCTGTGGTCTATGTGTAGCTCCTTTCTATCTGTTTACATGCCTTGACCCACCTTTTAAGGCCTCATCTTTGAGTTGGGCAGCTAGTTGGCAAAGGGGTGCCTTATTCTTGGTTAGCGTAGAGTTAGTAAGGGGGTATGAGGATATCTATTATATGCTATAAATGACCCTACAGTCATTTTACATGTGCACACACATGCATATATACTCTCCTGGCAGAAAATCTAGACTTCTTTTCCTTCACATAGTTTCATTTGCATTCTTTACGCCGTGTGTGTGTGTGTGTGTGTGTGTATGTGTGTACACTATGTTAGTATATCTCTATCTCTCTCTGTGTGTGTGTGTGTGTGTGTGTGTGTGTGTGTATGTGTATATATATATATATATATATGTATTAGTGTATAGGTGTTAGTACATACTGCCTTAGTCTGCCCTGTTTCTCCTATATTTTATTGGTGGTGGGAGCAACTTATCATTTGTGTACCCAGCTTTCTCTCAGTGTCCTGCCTGTCAGCTCTTTTTCTGGTCCCTTGGTGCAAATCCCAGAGGCATTTGGTCCCTTTTAAAAATTTCTTTTTGTTTTCTCTTTTTCTATCCCTGGCTGACTTATTTTCCAGGAGAATTTTTTTCAGTAAAATTTGTTTTTAACTATTTCTAGTTAGGATTAGGTAGAAGACTTATTGAGGCCCCTGCTCTGTTTTCTTGTTTATAGACCTTGACCCTGCGTAGTCATTATCAATAGTTAATATTCTATCATAATCCTAATTTCAAGAACTCCGTTTGCTAATGTGACTTATATTTTGAGTTGATCTACTCCAAACCTTAGCAGCAACAGCAATCTCTCCATACAATCAAAATTTTTATTTACTTTTAATCCATCATTTTTTCCTTGCCCTAAACAAGTCCCATCATCCAATCAAGATAATCACTTCCATTTTAAATTTGTTTTTCAAAAATATTTTTATTGTTAATTTTTTACCAAGAACATGTATTGGCACATTGTATATGTAGTGACCACATTCATCATGGTTATTTGTACCCGTACATGATGTATCTTGGTTTCTCACCCTCTTCCTCACCCCTCCGTTCCATTCCCCCGCCCTTTCCTATTTACAGCAGGTTTATTTACATTTTTCCATGTTTTCCCTTTTTCCTTTCCTTTTTCCCTTCCTTCTTTTCCTCCTTCTTGCTTTCAGTTCTCCTCTCTTTTGAATATTATCTATCTTTTATATAATATCTATCTATTATACCTCTTTGTCCTTATTTACACATATGGTTTCTCATATCAGAGAAACAATTGGATGTGTACTCATGAGAGTCTGATTTATTTCACTTAAGAGTATGTTCTCAAGGTTCCTTTATTAAATTTTTGTTTAATCTTTTTAATCTAGAAATTTTTTAATTCAATTTTTTGCCTATTCTGATTTGTGCTCATACAATTGAGTATGGCTGTAACACACCCACATGCACACACACACATGCACACACACAAAGCCTGTATTATGATAACTTATGGTGACTAGAAACTTCAAGAAATCAAACCAATTTTACTAGGTTAGTCACCTGTACGACCATTTCATACTTTATTATTTCTCTCGTGGATTCTAATGCCTTTGGTTTCATTTTTGTTCTGAAATCATTTCCCATTTTAGTGATAGTAATACAAAATTTAAAACTTCCTACTCCAACTATTATCTTCCTACCTTTGTTTTCCCTCATAATTATGGGTACGTTATGTTCATATATAAAGTCAATCCTTTTCTATTATGCATCATTGTCACTTGACTACTCAATGACTTTGGCAATTACAGTTTAATGTTGTTCTTCTGTTTCATTCAAGATGAT
Source organism: Hystrix cristata (assembly GCA_004026905.1). NCBI lineage: Eukaryota > Metazoa > Chordata > Mammalia > Rodentia > Hystricidae > Hystrix > Hystrix cristata. The sequence continues at coordinate 37,287 of PVJO010006640.1, read as the reverse complement.
ACAGATCATTATTAGCATACATTATTATGTGGTACACTCTAGTAGACACACATATATGTTATTTCTTCCATAAAAAACTAACTCTGAAACTGATCATAGTGATGCATGCTTTAGATGATTGCTATTCTCCCTTTTACCTGTCACTCATTATTATTTTACCCTCTGCAGAAAAATTCTTTGAAAATTTATTCACAGTAGTTGCCTAAAATTCTCCTTGTATTCTCTTGCATCCACTCAAAAAGACTTGTGAATCAAAAATTTCACTCAAACACCTTAATTCTTATGGTTATTCTTTAGTTTACATCTTAATTTCCATAGACATTTGGGACAGCTATATATCTATCCTTTTTAAAGCCTATTCTTCATTTAGCTTTCAAAACAATATTTTGGTATTAATTTCACCCTCTTGGTTGGTTCATTATTGTGAAAAGATACTCACATCCTAGAGCTTGTTATATGGTTGCTATATGTTTTAAAGTGGCAAAAGAGAGGTTATAGATAAGGATCTTGGGGTGGCGATAGTATCCCAGATTAACTAGGTGGGTCCATTGTAATCACAAAGTGCTTACAAGAGAAAGGAGAGTCATATCAGAGGTCAGAAACAGAGGTCAGAATAATGTGATTGCTGGCTTTCAAGATGGTGGGGGGAGCCATGAGCCAAGCAGAGAAGGCGGCCTCCAGAATGATATATTATATAGTAATTAATATATTTGTTTTTCTGTCATTTTTCATTAAAAAAGTATTCGTTGTTTACTATGATTGGGTTCCTGTGTAGATATCATGAAAAAATACAACAAAGAACAAAACTCAGCTTGGATTTTAAAAATTTATTCTTGAGTAAAAAGTTGAGAAATTCAAAAAATTATGTTAATATATAAATAGTATAAAAAACTAGAGGGAAAAGTGAAAAAAACTATAGAGAATGATTTGTTGAAAAATGTTTTAATCATAAGAACTAAAACTATACATTCCGTCTTTCTGAGTCTTTGTAGGATCAGTTTCTAAACTCAGGTCATATTTACTCTTTATTTTTTACCAAGGACATGCTCTCAGATAGTATATTAATTACTATTATCCCCCCCAAATTAGGCTGCTCATGATCTTAAACATGTACAAGACATGCAAATTCATTTGTATTAATCTATGATTTAGATTAATCTTATTCCCTATGGAAAGTCATGATCTGTCAAACACAATACAACATAATTACATTGCTATATGGTTCCAAGAACATTTTTCTCCAAATAGTTCAAATCACTTCTATATATTTTCTCATGTTCTTCTAAGATGGATAGATCCTGCTAGCATCATAGATTTATCTTTTCCTAGACTTACTGGGGCCAAAAATAACACTGCTAACTTGGGCCATCCCTCTTATAAATATGCAACATCACACCACAAGTTAGTTGCAGGAACGGAGAGTAGATGGAACCGGACCAATCCATCACTTTTACTCAAAAGAGCATACATCCTGCAGACTGCAAGGAGCAGCATTTTGTTTAGATATAGAGGTTGGCATTAGTATTATTGAAGCTCTCAGTATTATTGAGAGCATAATTTAATGTGGGTTATGTAGATTTCCTTTATAGTTTTTATGCCCCAAACTTCTAAATATCACATAAAATATATGGATAATAGGAAAGTATGCATTCATTAAGTTAATAGTGAGAGTCTATAATTGCCACTAAAAAGCAAATCAGTTAGATTAAATGGTTACAATATAGTCAGATAGAAAATTAATTCCAACAGTGATAATCACTATTATCTGAAATTCATCATCAGGAGAAAGGCATGTTGGAATATTAACCAAAAAAACTCTGTACATACTTAAACTCATGGTCTTCCCTATTTTCACCCCCATTACCCTAGTTCACTCTTAATGTGCTACATCTCCCAGAGTGAAAGAAGTAATTGTCATAGTTTCAATTATTAGGTAAGTGCACAAAGCGGGAAAATATTGTCATGAATTAGGCTGCACATTTGCAACTGCATTAGGTTAGGAGCCTGACTTAGGTGTCTGTTTCATTTTACTCATTTACTAGATGTGTGATCTTACACAAATTATTATATGTAATGCATCTTTTATTCCTTAATTAGGATATAGGCATAAAGATATATGCCCTGCCTACCTCAAAAGAATATAAGAAGCCAATGAAGCAGTACATTTGAAATGCTTGTTTTTATAATCATAAAAGTACTGAAATTTAAAGCACTTTTTATTGTCTGATTCTAAATCTCACTATTACTTGCCACTTTTTTCATATTAATGCAATGTAGTGTAAATATTGCTGCCAGAATCAATTTAGCAAATAGTTCTGATTCAAAGTCAAATCTGGGCACTTTCAATGTATCAAACGTTTATAGCCTAATAGTTCTTCCTTATCTTGATGTTTATTAAGAACACCACCCTAATTTTTACTACTAATATGTGTATTTCTATTTGTTTTTCTCTAATCCTCTTCCTGGATATTTTATTTAAGCCCATATCTTTGCTATCAACTTTTGTGAGCTTACTCTAGGTATATTGCTCAGGGCAGCATTCTGATCTTCAGTGGTCAACCTGTGCAAACCCAAATTCATTGCTTACTGCCCCCCACACGCATTGCACTGATTTCCCCTTTTTTGCTCATAATATTGGAATCTTTGTTTTTTTTCTTCCATCTTTTTCTCCCTCTTCTCTTCTACCTAATCAATGTCATATGCCCGGTCCAGGTTTTGTTCCCACTGTTGTACACATTGGCAACCATTTTGTGATTACCTCCATCAGTAAACAATATTGCTCCATTATATGTACAGGGCTTTACTTGATTTCCTATTAGAATTGCTTTAACTGTAGAGGGCTTTGTATCTATTGACTTTAGCACCAGTGAATCTTCTTAGTTAGAAAAATATCAGCTTAATGCACAAATGATTTACTTCTTTCTAGATTCTTGCTTTACAACTCCTGTATTTTGACTTCTTTGTTTTGTGTTTTGTTTTGTTACTAGATTTTGGCTTTGCATACAATTTTTAATTTAGTTTTAACCTAGTGCAACTTCATAAGTTCCTATTGAGCTGGATAAAATTTATTTTGCTTTTGTTAGGGTCGGGTAGGAGACACACATGTCACATGACTTTGAGACCTAATGTCTGAGTATAGAAGAAGTATAAAACTTACAATCAACAGATTTCTAAAATCCAGGCCCTAATTCTAAAGGTGAGGTAATAAGATCTGGAATGTCAATATTTCGATGAATAAACTAGAGAAGATTGATACTGCAAATTCTCCTAAAGTCTCTGTCCTGTCAAAAGCAGCCACTGACACTTCCAGAAAAGTCTACACTTGCTAGAAACCATCATCTGAATCACATGTCTCACAAAAAGATGATGATTATTTTATTCAAGATTTATATCTGCCACCCATCATTACTGTCAGACCGTTCTAGGTTCAAGTCCAGAACAGCCCAAGCAAAGAAGTTCAAGCTTCCTCCAGGATGAAATAACATACACAACCTCAAACAAAATGCACAACTTGATGAATACATATTTGCAGAAACTGAGAAAGTAGATACCAAAGTGGATATTGATGTGTTAGACTGGACTGAAGCTGGGTTTCTGAATGTATGACAAGTAAGGGAAACTAATGACATGGAACTCTCATCTGTTAACTCGAGATTAAATTTATTCATAATGATACCTGCAGCAAATCCCAGTCAATTTGGATGACGACCAGAAATATTAACATAAAAAATTACTTGTAGCAAATGAAATGAAAAAAAATTTTTATGTAAAGCAGGAATGTTAAGATTGCTTTTATTTGTGATCACTAGAATTCACTATCTCGGTATTTTCCCTAAGTCAGTAAGGTGAAATAACAAAATCAGTGAGATGTTTGGTAGTAGCTATTTTTTGTAGGATAAAATTAATAGTAGAAGATTCTTAAATGAATGCAGGCTCCATAATTTAAATTGGGGCTGATGGGATCCAAGAATATTGGAAGCTGAGTGTCGACCCTTAATGTATATAGGCAAGGCAGATGTGATTAACATACATGGTAGCAAGGCTGGAGAGACAGTAAAGACCTTTGACCCACAGGCGTCCTTCAGAATACCTAACAATGAACACTCCTCTTGCTGATAAGAGACTAACAACTAAGATGTTGCTGATGTTACAAAATAAATAAATATATCAATAAATAGGAAGCAGAAAATTGTCTTCAAAAGCAATAATGCACTATCTTAAAATATTCCTCCAATTTTTTCCCCAAGGGACCTGAGCCTCACCTGTGCTCCAGAGAAAGAAATATACTGACTTTTCAAGCACTGGACATATAGGATCTAAGCCAATAATGATACTATGAAGTACGATACTTCATCATGATCTTCTGATTGGAATGTGGCAAATGGAAGTTCGATAATCAATGGTCATTCTGTGGCTGGATTCATCTAACTCCGTGTCTTCATCTAGTCCTTCCTTTACCCTATTCTACTTCTCTCACTCCCTTATAAATTTTCATTAATATCACACATCAAATAAATCCACTACACAAAAAACTCATCTCAATGTCTGCTTCTTGGGGACCTAACTAAAATATTTAAAAACATAAATTACCCCAGGAAATGGATCCTGAGATTAGGATCCTGGACTTGGTTCATTCTGGAGAAGTATTTCACTCAGGAAAAGTAAATATTGATGATCCCTTTCATACAGAAAAAGTACACTGTTTTTTAAGCTAAGATGTCCTCACTTGGTGAACTGGAAAGGCATACAGGTACATAGTTCGGTGCTGTACTGCAGGCATTAGAGAAGTAGAGGAAAAAGAATATTTCCAATGACTATAGATATTGATTAACATCATTAACGCTTTCCATAATGAAAAGACTAGGTGAGATGAAGTGATTTCCTATATGAATGCTGAAAGGCTTCTTTCACTCCTGGATCCAGAAGGCAGATCGAGCTGAACGCTAAGCATGCAATTAATTGCAAGAATTGGTAAATTTAAGAGGAGGTTCAGCCAACATTAAGCCCCACTATTTTAAATGGTTTACATGAATAGACTCAAGAAATGCTGAATGAATAATTACACTGACTTCTCTGGACTTTCAGAACGTACCCTTCCCCTTGTCAGGTGATAGTTGCGTTTATTTTCCTTGGACACTAGGCAGGTGCTTGATGAGACAATGCCTTTGTTCCTCAAGATCTCTTTCTGGCTACAGTGAAACAGATTCACTCTGCACTGAAGACCAACTTGTCTAAGGACAGTGAGAATAATTAAGTACATGATTACATGAAGAGAATTTACTACATAAAGACAGCAAAGGAAAGCAAAAGCATCCAGAATTCTTGAAATTTGGTCCCCAAGGGCTCAGGAAAGCTACTCAGGGTGAATAGAAGTCTGCACTGTTTGTTAGCTAATTGCATCTCAGGTCAGTGACTGAAAGGCAGCTGACCCAAATTACATGCCTCTGGGACAACGTGACCAGCTGGGGGAAGAGTTGAAAGACATTGATATTCTAGGGGGAGAGGAACAGAACTCTGGGTGTTCTGGCCAGTCCCTCTCCTATCTAAGGATATTTTACACCCTTTTCATTCTACATTGTTTTTGAGAACTGCAAACAAGGAACGAGAGCAAACTGGGTTTGTTTAAGGCCAGCAGACAACTAAATGCAGCAACCTAAGGTGAAAACACCAGGCCTGCTAAGGAATGAGGGATATTATATTCCAAAGGTACTGCGGGTTATGACACACATGAACTGTGAGAATCAGGAGAGTTAGCCTCAGAATTGTTCCCAAGGGTGCTGAAGAGAGAGGGCAAAGTGGAAAGCTGGAAGGAGATTTCATCAAAATAGGAGAACTTTCCTGCTACAGGGTCAGGGGCCCTGGTAATCCTAAAGTTTTGGGTGCCTGATGGAAGCTTGGAGAAGGCTGTGACTCTCATTAATTTAGATGGTAATATTTCCATGATTAACCATAAAAATAAGACTAGGGGCCTAGGAAAAAAGGATACTAAAATAGAATTTTAGACTAAGATACAAACAACTGACAACACTCTTCAGGAGGCCTAGGAGGTTTGCTAGTTTACCAAACGGTAAGGAATATGCTAATCAGCGCAGCACTAATTCTGTCGAGAACTCCAGCAATGGTTGTCCTCTGTAGGCAATTGAATGTAATCTCTTTTTCTTTTAAATGTCCATCCATTTGTTCATTATCTCCGTGAAATTAACTAAACCAAGCATATCCTGTTACTTTGTGTTTTTGTCTTCTTTATACATTTCCTCCTATTTGAGTCTAAGCACCTGGTATTATGCTTGTTGTGTCATAACTATTAAACACATCCTGGTTAAATTTTTATACATAAAATTAATTAATGTCAACCTCCTGAAACCTAACATGATATTTTAAAACAGTAGGCACTCCATAAATAATTGTTAGAATAAACAGATATTACACTACCAAATTAATGTTTCTATAAAAGTGTTAGTACCCCCACACAGATATCTTAAAATAGTTTTTCCTTAGAGAATAAAATTAAACTTTTGTATTATTGTCAGACCCTTCCAACATCTGTTCATAACTTCTACATCTGCTACCAAATATTGTATTTAGTCTCATTTTTTTATTCCTACTTAACCTCATCCTTGAACCAAATAAGCTATTTTCACTCTGCCACCACTTTGTCCATTCATCATTCTTTAATTTGTTGTGTGCTTTTATTTTACCCTTCTAGATAGTATCTAACTAACATAGCAAAATAGGGAGGAGAATAACCAGAATAACCAGAAGACTTAGTTTGTTCCTCAGATACAGTAAATTCAATCCTGCGCTCCACAGTTTTGTGTTGCAAAGCACGTGGGAGGAGGAGCAGGGGTAGTTATCCCTACAGAACCTCGTCTTTCTCCTCATTCTTACCTCGCGCTCTTGAGATTGTACTCCAGAGATGCCTCACTCTCTGCCATGTCATTGGCTGAAAATTCCAAGAACCACTCTAAAAACGGACCTACTCTAGCTCTACAGTCTGTGTTTCTGTTGCACTTTATGCTGCAATTTTTGTTTGAGTAACTGGGCTTTGTGACTCTAATGTTCAGAATGCATAACTGTAAATGGTCAGTTACACAATTCATTAAACAGGAAATAGAATTAAATGAATTGTCCAAAAGAAGTATTATTCCTGGAATAATGATCAGACAAGAATTTCTGCCAGTAATTCATGAAGATAGTATGTGATACAAGCAAAATATCCCTGAACATTGTTTTAAAAATAAGCAATGAGTTCTCTAGATTTAATTTCAGTAAATGTCAATATATTACACTAATAACATCACACCAAAGATTTGTTCAGAAGAAGTAGCTCACTGGGGACCTGGTGAAATACAATCCAATTACCAGCTTTCTATTAATCTAATTCTATATTGTGTAGTCTTATGCATTTGTTAGCTATCCCTTATTTTTTCCCATGTTACAGCAATTCCCATTAATGCACATCTAAATGGTATCTTAAACTTGTAATAATATTTTTGACTGAATTTTGTAAATTCTTTAATGATGGCCTGTCTTCAAGTGCAGCGCCCATCATTCATCACAGTTTGATCTAAATTCAACTTCTGAGACTTTTATTTCAACTCTGTCAATCCAGTTTTTGGGTTTAATTTATAAATAGTAAAAACTACATAGAATCTTGAAATTTGGTAGTAGCAATAGCAATCATTCATTATGTTCCATAATTTATTATCTTGTGAAATGTATTTACCTCTTTTTTAAAAAATTGATTGTTAGCCTTCACAGAACTAAGCACTAGTTGATAATTTTGATTGGTTACAGAGAGCTCGGCATTTCCTCTAAAATAAATGCATCAGGAAAACTGCATCCTAATTATTTTGGTTTTGGTTTTGGTTTTTCAGATATCCTTGTAATTACTTTCAAAAGCCTACATCTATTCCTGACACTTCCAATAATAACAGTACTAATTACATCTTCACATTTTGTGTGTATATATATCAACACTAAAACTTATTCCAACTGAGTATATATCCACCTGTTATTTTTGTATTTGAATAGTATAAAGCTATAATATGTACTAAATATTTTCTGTCATGTATATTCTAGTTTTTAACTAAAGGGAAATATATCATCCCCTGTAATGGAAACCATGGAATCTGATTTTTATATTTTGTTCTTATTTCCTACTTTCATGTTTTTCTCTTTTACTTTTAAAGAAAAAAAGGAAGCTTGCTTTTCCATAAAAAAAATTCATGTATCGACTTAAAAAATGACTTCAGTAAAATTTCAAAGTGATATATTTCAGAATTATTTATAGTCAGTCAGTTAAATTACTTATTTCCTGCACTTGATTTGGTATTAGAATTTTATCCGATAACCTTTCAGTTTAAAACTAATTAGGCAACAAATAACTCATTAAAATTTGTGTTATTTTTCAATAGTCATTACATTATTTTTTCATAATTATTTCCAAAATTATTTTCTATTTTAATGTCAAATTAGTTTGCACATATCCGATATTAGATGATAGACATCTGGCACTTTGGTACGATAGGAAACTGAGAGACTTATATGCAATAAAAATATTCTGCCAGATGTGCCTTGATTGACCACAAATATAACATTCTATTTAAGAAAAAAAAATTTGATAGACTGTGATCAAACTGTTGGAATCTTCAACCATACTTCTTTAAGCAAAAAAAACCCCAAAAATTGTTGCTATTATTTTACACAGAAACATAGATTTACAGAATCATTACCTCAAGTTTTCAGGGTGAAAAATAGTTATAAAACATAGGGGATGTGATCCATATAGTAAAATTAAAGACACATTTGCAATTCATAGAATATCGCTGATAGCAGTAACAGAAGTCAGTCTTAGCTCCATGCTGCATTGTTATAAAAGATAATTTAATGAGCAAACAAATAAAGATGAGAAATTGAAATGAGAAATCTTATTTTTTCTTTTTTTTGAGAAATCTTTTCTAATAAGAAAAACTTCATACCACATCACCATTTTTAGATGTCTACAAGTTGATTTATTCTACTTAAACCTTTAAAAGGATAATAATTCAGCGCAGTATTAATCACCAGCAACTTCATCAAGTACACTTACTATGAAACGGAATCTGAAAAAACATGTGGATTAAAAGGTAAATCACACATTAAATGTAATTTTCTTACCTTTTAATTTAATATAGCTAGTGATATAAGTATAAATTAGAAAGGGCCACACCTTGAAGTACTATGTGGCCTCTAGTCAGCACTTTGCTTCTCTTAATTTATCTGCTCTGAGGTCTCAGGCCTCTAACATTTAACTAGTCCAAATTCAGATAAGGAGTTTCCTACATTGTATAAAAGGTTTTAGCCCTGGGGAAGATAAATGTTGTGAAACATTTTGCTACCTTTAGAAGAAAAATATTGTATCCGTTGGTAAGACACTAGAAACTAAAGTTTATGAAATCATTCCTAGATATAAGACAGTGTGCAGTGTGGTTCTACACATGATCTCTCATGACAAACATGTGAGGTAAATACAAAGTTGTTATCTCTATTTTATAAATGAGGTAATTACATCATGGTGACTTTAATTAACTACTCCCAAATTAAACATAAACCTAAAGATCTGAGATATATACCTAGGAAGTTAGACTTCTGAGTATGTTCCTGTCTGCCACTATAAATGACTGAAGTATTTCATAAAAACAATGCTTCAAACAAGTATCATCAGTTTACATGCCCAGAAATCATAGCAAGAGTCAGTAGCTTCTTTCTCAGAGGCCTAGTTATCATATTCAAAGAAGATAAGCAAGTTCATCTAACTGTCCCTGCAGCTTAGTAATGGAGTTTCATTCCAAGTCCACCCCAATGTAAATGGAGTGAAGCTGTGACTTGCCCTGTGGCACCATTTCACATACAAGCAAAAACACCCACGAGAAAATTTACTGCTGCCAGCACTATGTTTTAGCTGTCAAAAGCAGCTTCCATGGGTGTTGTATGTAAATTTAAATTTCTTTTTATACAAATACTTCCAAAAACAGGGAAAAAAATCTCCAGTTCTTTATATGCACCCAAATCAAATAGGTACAAGAAAGCAATATTATAACTCAGACCCACTCATAAATATAAATCCAAATAGTCTATATAAATACTAGCAAATTGTATCTAATAAAAGATAAAGCATCATGTTTGAGTTGAGTTTCTCCTAGGAAAAAAAATATAATTTATCCTTAGAGGACTATGTGTTTATGTTCATATGTGTTAACAGATAAAAAAAAATTAATGCAGAAAATTACTTTACTTAGTCCCTTAGTCTCCACACACTAAAAACAGACCTTGATTCTTAGCTTCATAATAGTCATATAATTAAAACTTGTAGCAAGCATTATTCTAAATAAGAATTAAAAATATTCATTTTTTGTAATTGCTATAGAAAATTTCCATAAAATAGGTGGCCTAAAAAAATGGACTTTATGCTCACAGTTCTGAAGGCCATAAATCTGAAATCATTACTGGGTTAAAACTACAATCTTAACAAGGTTGTGCTCCCTCTGGGGGCCTTAGGAAGCAATCTGTTCCTTACCTCTTTGATTTTCTCCCATGCTCTGGTATTCTTGACCTGGGGCTACAACATGACACTACACCTCCTTCGATCACACTGACTTCTCTTACTCTGTGTCAAATCTTACTCATAAGGACATGTGTGACTACATTTACAGTCCACATGGGCAACACAAGATAATCTTCCCATCCCAAAAGCTTTAATTACATCTGCAAAAATCTTTTTAACATATATAAAATTCCTAGGTACTTGGAATTAGAGCATGGTTACCTTTTGAGGGATCATTTTTCAGTCTACCATAAGAAATGTAGAATTATTTTAAATATGAAAAGATGATTTATTCCTAAGTATTGCATAATTATTATAATTGAAAAAATATTACCACCATTATGTTTAATTATTTGATTCCAACTACAACCCTACTATTTTACTTTGTTTTGGATATCCTAGTAAATGATGACAGATAAAGAAAATAAGGATTTCACTGAGAGAAACAAAACTGTCACTGCTGATATGATTGTTTACAATGACAATCCTAAGAATCTGAGGTTTTTTTTTTTTTTTTTTGAGTAAATGAGCTCTATTAAATGATGTCTGGATTAAGAACAATATACAGAATGCAATTTTATCTTTCCAGATTGGTATCAAGCAGATTAAAATATAAAAGTAATATCCTTAGCTAAAAAAATTATGCTGGGGCTGGGGATTTAGCTCAGTGGTTAGAATGCTTTCCTAGCAAGCACAAGGCCCTGAGTTTGATCCCCAGCACCAAAAAAAAAAAGTTGTATTTAGTAATAAATTTAAAAGTAAATACATGCAAGATCATTTGTACAGTAAACATAATAGTTATTGAAAAATAATTTAAAAGTCCCTAAATAAATTAATGGTTATGGTATAATAAAGACAGATTAATATATTATAGATGTAAATCATTCCAAAATTTATCTGTGAATTCAATGATTCAATGCAGTTCCTGAGTCCCAGTGGGATTTCTTTTTCTTTTTTTCTTTTTTGGTGCTGGGGAGCAAACTCAAGGCCTTGTGCTTGCTAGACAAGTGCTCTACCACTGAGCTAAATCCCCAATGCCCCAACCCCTCAATGGGATTTCGTAAAGAAATTGTACAGGTATTGTAAATAGAAGTAAAAAAATCTCATGCCTCAAGGATAGTAACATGCTCCTGAAGAAAAAGAATGAAGTATGGACATTTACTCTACAAGAGATCAAGACTTATTATAGAATCGCAGTAATTAAATATACCTAGTATTTGTAAAGGAATTGGCCAATGAAACAGATCTAGAAACAGAAATAGAAAATAATCAACAATTCTGTTGATTTTGATATGTAGATACCACCCGTGAACAAGCTGTTTGTTATTTTGAAATCAGAGGTGACCTTTCTGCCCATAATCTTCTGCTTGTGATATAAAGCACAGTTCAGCCCGGCTGTGCCACAGGTTCTCCTGGGTTGTTTACATGCTCAAGTTAACCATAATGATCCAAACTTCTATTTCATATCTGAAGCATCGAATTTTATTGTAACAAACACAAGGAAAAGTACAAGGCTATGAGAAGAATTCATCGTGACATGCTGGACTCAAATTTGACTGAATTTCTGTGGAAATAAATTTGATGTAGAAATAATGCTTTAGATTCTCTTTTACCACATATATCACAGCAATTTCCCTTTACATAATATGTCGTTTTGACTTCTGGGTTTTACCAGTTTTAGTGTAAATACTCATAGTCAAATTACTTAATCAAACACATCAATGAAACAAATTATTCAATTAATTTGAAATATAACCATGCCCATGTAGAAATTTGATACTTGACAGAAGCATTAAAGATCAAAGTGAAATAATACATTATTTGACACATTGTATACATTGTGCTTATACATTTGGTTATCCAAGAAGGAAAAATAACATTAGATCACCAAATCACCTCATGCACAAAATTTATTTCTATGCATAATTATTCCAATGTGAAAAGAAAATTTTGAAACCTTCACAAACCATGAGAGAAAATATCTCTGAATTTAGAAAAGTGCAGCATCGTTAATACACAAAATACTAATCACAAATGAGAAATTGATGAATTTGAATAAATATAAAGAACTTCTGTTCATTAGAAGATATTATAAAAAGTGAAAAGGCAAACCAGAAGCTGAGATTGATCTGTAAACTAACTGAAAAATGGGTATGGAAAAAATGGCAATAAATGTGTAAGATGATGTATAATCTCTTTACTAATAGGGAAATTCAAAAGGAGGCCACAATAGGATAGTATTTTATAAACATTCATTGGGAAGAAGAAAAAGTAAAATGTCTGGCAATAATAAATGTCAAAATTATTGCATTAAGGGAATTTTTAACACTGTTGCTTAAAGTCCATATGGGTATATAGTTACAATTATTTTGGAGGAAAAAAATGGAATTGTTCTGGAAAGCTGAACATGCTTCTCCTCTTTTACCTAGGGAGGGCACAATAGTAAGGAGAATTTTTGAAATGACAGTCTGTAAGAGACTTCAGCTTATTCACAGTGGTTTTTTGAGAACCACAGAGATGTCATTACCCAAGATGTCAAATATTTGCTCCCTCACTTCTAAATATGCTCCACACCAAGCACTACCAATTCTACCTTCTCCTATTATAAAGATCTTACTAGACTATATTATAATTTTTCATCAGAATACAGAAATAACCTACATTCTAGACAGTACCATCCCTTCCCATCTACTCTCCATCTAGCATGAAAATGGTATTTATGAAATGTAAATCTGATCACTATCTTGCCGTAAGTTTCATACAATGATTTTTTTTTGAATAAAGTAAAAGTGAACTTGCGGGTACATATGATACTCATAGCCACTCACCTACAGGTCCAAGTGAAACTTCACCATACTTGCCCTTCATACTTTTAAGTATTCATTACTTGTTTTAATTTTTGAATATGCCAAACTCTTTCCTACTTTAGAATAATTACATAATATGCGTACCTGTTATTCCTGGAAAGCATTTTACCCATGTTATGGCTGGTGCTGGATATCCCTCCAAAGCCTTATTCAGTCATAGATGGGGCTTTGCAGAGGTGGCTAGATCTAGAGTGTGTGATGTTGGAATTAAGTGAGTGATGTTGGGATTAAGGGTGTGCGATTACTAAATTAGTCCACTGATTGGTTTGGCATGGTTCTAGGTGTGGATAATGGGCAAACCCACTCTGGATATGGGTAGCACCACCCGAAGGGTGACTATCCTGGAAGGGATAAAAGGAAAAGACAGGATGCTGCTTCCAGATAATTCACTGTGTTGCTGCCTTCCTTCCTTCGTCCTGCCATGAACTGTTTCTCCCTTGCAGTACTCCTCTGCCATGTCACCCTGCCTTGGAGCCAGCCAACTATGAACTGAAACCTCTACAAACTGTGAGGCAAAATAAACCTTTCCTCCTTACACTTTGCGTGTCAGGTATTTTGTCTCGGCAATGAGAAAAGCAACTAAGACAGCCTGTATTTTAGCTAAAATCTCACCCGATCTTAAGGTCACAGACTGAATTTGCTCCCTCCAGGAAGTGGTTCCCCTCATCTCCTAGCAGCTCCCTGTGTGCCACACTCAGCCCAGTGAATGGTCTGCATCTTTCCCATCACAGCATTTCGATCTGTTACTATCAACTTTGGGATGATTATCTGTTGTATTTTTATTGACCCAGAACCTCTAATTTAGAGATCATATCTGTCTTAATTTCCACTTTCTATACCTCTCACCCACCATGATGTTTGGCATTAAATGATTCTCATCAAATGCTAGTTTAAAAAAACAGGAGTACAGGGGATTTAGCTCAGTGGTAAAGTGCTTGCCTACCAAGCACAAGGCCCTGAGTTCAATTTCTAGCACACACCCCCCAAAAATAGGAGTACAGATTACCAGGATTCAGTACGATTATGACTGTGCTATTCATATCACAGACTGCCGATATTTAAAAACCTATTGTTTAAATTAAATAAAATTTAATTTTAATTAAATCTATTTGTTAAGTAAAATCTACATATTTTAAATTAAAAATAAAAGCACCTGTTAATTATCACTAAATTTTTATTTTCTAAAATATTATTTAATAAAAACATAATTTATTTTAGCTAAAATGAATAAAATATATTTATTTAAATCTTTTAATTCACAAGTAGTAAACAAAATGTTTTAAGACACTTTAATTTAGTAAGCACATATTTATTGAGTGCTGTGTGGAAGGCACCATATAGGGAAACAGATAATCCTATCCTAAAACTGCCAGATCATTAGATTCTATTTCACAGACTAACAGAACATCATTTCCTCTGCTGTGTCATTAGACCACCGAAACAGAACTGCTCCCTGAAAGGCACTTCTGAACTGTTTGAAACATCTGAAAGAGCTTCACAAAGGATTTCCCGAAGCTCCCTAGAGAGTTTATCTAAACCTAAGCACATCTCACACTTTAGCTTTCAGGATGCTAAGTTTAACTTTTTGTACACAAACTCTTTTGAAAAGATAGTTGCCTAAGGAAATTATGATGAGATACACACATATATATGTCATTATTATAATAGATAAATTAATGTTAATTTTTATTTATTATTAAATACATGTTTGTAGTACATAATATTTACATTCTTTATGTGGAGTTGGTACATGTAAGTAAGTTAATCACCTGTGTCTTGGACCACAGACAAATGTACATAGTTTAAACTCCATTTTGAAAATGTAATTTTGGCTGGGGATTTAGCTCAGTGGTTAGAGTGCTTGCCTTGCAAGCACAAGGCCCTGAGTTCGATCCCCAGCACTGAAAAAAAGAAAAAAAGAAAATGTAATTTTGGTGTGTCACCACAAAGTAAGTAAGTGGTAGGACACAGCTGTACTGCTGCTGCCTAGAACATCTGCCACCTTCCCAGTGTTAAGACTGTTGATCAGGTTGTAGTCAACTCAAACAAACCCTTTAAGTAGGGAGTAAATAGATTAAAATACCAACCAGACACTTAACACACCATAAGTGATCTATCTCTCTCTCTCTCTCCCTCTCTCTCCCTCTCCCTCTCTCCCTCCCTCCTTTTCATGGTGAAAATGACTAGGCAGGCATGGGTTACAAACACAGAGATCTACCTTGTCTTGCTACCTCCCAAGACTGCCTCCTATATAAGTTCCCCCCAAACAGTCTTTGACTACCTACTAACCCGGATTGATCTGCAGCTGTCTTTGTGCTGAATTTGTTCACAGCCTACACAGGGCAGTTCTCTTTTCTGAAAGGGATTTTTTTTTCTTTTTAATAATTGGAGAGCCAACCAGGAACCAATCAGGTAAATGGACTTGGGAAACGAAACATGGGCGCAAGTCCAGTTTGGCAGGTAGAGAGTGTTCTGGGATCAGTGTCTTTTGTACTTAATACATGTGGAGATCGAACTGAGAGAGAGACTGGGAAAAAGTCCAAGCTCAATTTGAGGAGCTAGAAATAGGGTGTGGCAAAAAGGACTGAAAGAGCATGGCGGCTCAGGTCTGGTGGCCTCTATTTTGTCATTTCAAGAGGTAATGATATATAATAAGCAACAGAAGCAAAAGTAAGAAAACTGGAAATACACTAAAATTAGAAAAAAATGTGCTGACTTAAACTAGTCTGGTAGTCACAGGGATAGCTACTAAGGTTGAGAATCAGGATAAAGTTTTGAAACTATGATGTGTAGTTACCCTAAACTGTGGGGAAGAAAGTTTCCCAAGGTGAAAGTCAGCACCCTTGAGTCACAAAAAGAAGGGACACATACATATTAATGATAAGATTAAAAGTGTAAGAAGTTAATTTTTTAACCTGTACAAGGCCTGGCCTCCTACTCAGCAAAGCGGTAGACTGACCACAGGCAGGTCACAGGCCACGGGCAGGCTGCCGAGACAGGGAACATGCAGTCTTGAGGGGCACCCAGCGCTGAACTGATACAGAGTACGGCTGAGTTTCAACAGAAAGCTAGCGAGAGATTTTCGGTGTAGCTGGGAAGGTTATGAAACGTGGATAGAGATAGCGTCTGTCTCAGTGTGCAGAAAATGGAAATGACGATCAATATAACCTCCCATTTTGCTCTGTGACAGTGCTTACAAGGGGCAAGACGCCTCTCAGATGTCGACTCACTATTAAATTGGGTTACTCTCTCAGTAGCAGGGCCGCCTAAGGAGGAAGACTTGCTGAGCAGCGTACCAGACGGGAAATCTACGGGAAAACTGCAGTAGATACCAAGGGAACTGGGAATGCACAAAGTGGTGTCCTAACACTTTCTTTGAGGGCAGAGGACAAATTTACTTTTCCCACAATGGTGAGAAACTCTTTTGTATGGTTCTTGATCCGCTTGGCCCTGCCATAGGCCAGGAAATCTATGAAGTGGGACTATTGCTGCTCTGGGAGAAACTGGGTAATTCTGTGATAAAGTAACCCAATAAAAGGAAATACATGGGGACGTCTTAGGGTGACACGAAAACAAATGTGGATACATTTGGAAGAGGCCAGGACATGTGGAAATATAGACAATACAATCCTTTGTGGTTGGGGGCCATGAAAGGCTTTAAAACCAAAACACAGTTTAGATCAAAACATCTGATTCTGCCATTCTCTCTTCCCCAACTGAGGAGGATTTCAGGATATAAACTCTGGCAGGTTTGGTTCCTCTAATTCCTAGAGTCTAGAGATGGAGCCAAGATCACTATCAAATATGGGCGTTTGGGAAATCAGAGACCACATGCAGAGATACATTATTCATCTGGAAATAATGGAAGTGTCTTGGCTTTAATAAACACTGGAACTGTGTTAGCTTTTCATCACTGAGAGCAAATTACCTATAAAATTACTTATGGAAGGATTTACTTTGGCTTATGTTTTCAGAGCTATATGACTGTCTATGGCTATATGACTATTGCTTCTGAGCCTGTAATGAGGGAAATCACCAGGGTAAAGAATACATGGTAGAGCTCACCTTTTGGCAGACCACAGCCTGAAAGGAAGGGAAATAGACTGGAATGGAGAGAGGACAAGCTATAGTCCCCGAAGTCACACCTCTATTACCCATTCCCCTTAACCAGGCCCCGTCTACTAAATATCTCCCACTTCCCAGTAATGTCATCAGATTACAATCTTATAAATTGATTTCTCCACTGAAGAAGTTAGTTGATCTAATTACCTTCTGAAAAGCCCAGCCTCTGAACACATGGGAATTTTGAGGAATATTTCAGATCTCAGCCGTAGCAGAGAAAGAGTTTACTTTTAGATGTGGAAATCCTACTCATTTCAAGGGTCTTTTCAGGGTTGTAAATAGTTATGGAGGTTGTACCATTACAGGAAAAGAACTATTTGAAGAACCAGGAAAGACTTGACTCTCGATGGAGCAACAGGCAAAGGAGGCATGCACAATATATGGGAACGCCAATTTAGGGACAGGAAATGTGGCAGGAAATACGGGACAGGCTACAAAAACTCTATGCTGATTTGAAAGTGTACCATTCGGTGGTCCATACCAGTGGGTCACCCCTGGGCAATTAGCAAACAAATGCCCTCACCAAAACATGGTTCTCTTGCCAGAGCATGTATCAATTTGTATTCACGAACAAAGTATACATAAAGAAACAAAGATGACATAAAAAACATTACTGAGGGAACAGGTGTGTCTACAAAATTTAATATGTACCACAGAAAATAAAACAGTGTCCATCCTAGCACTGTGACCCCCTAGGGCTTTGATTGTGCTATATGGACAGAATGAACCTTGATACTCATCAGAAATGGCAGGTAGGTTACATTGGTCCACTACCCATAAGAGGAGAAAGTACACACTAGTGTGTGCAGAGACAATCACTGCCCTGATGCAGGCCTTCCCCTGCTATAGGTCAATCTACAAGCTATACTTTGCGCCAGGAGACAGTTACTCAGAAACGCACTTCAAAAGATACAATATGTAAGCATGGCATAGCGACAAAGTGCTACAGAGAGTCTATCTGCACGATAACCACGAACAGCAACAACAACAACAAATACTCAAATAGCATGTAAAAGCAGTTACCAGGGGCCCCAACATGTGTAGGTGAACAAAAGTTTTATCACAAGCTCTGAAACTTACAAATGAAGACCCAGTGGTCCCCAGTGCCACATAGGCCAGTCTAGAAAAGGTATATGAACCTCCTCAAATATGAGTACGAAAAACAGAGCAAGATGCAATCTTGCCTTAATTGCCTCTCACTGAACATATTATGGCAATGTGTCACACTTCTAGAGACAACAAACAAAAAGCGAGACTATTGAAGTGAAAAGTGGCTTTGGGTCTCCCACCAGGTTCTGCAAAGGACAAGTAAGTCTTCACTTTACTGACCTAGACACTCATCATGTTACTAGGCACTAGACCTAAGGTGATGAGAGGCCAAAGATGAGCAAATCATTGGTCTCTTGGTCTGCCATGTAACTCCTCCAGCCTGTCTTCAGCTCAGATGTATGCTCCTCCCAGGAAACCACTATGGGCACTGGCTGTTGAGACCACTTCTAACTGATCTACCAGTGCAATCTTTGTTAAAAGAGGAAGTCTGTGTTACAAGTGCCACTAGAGTTTTAACTGTACCCCTTGCTGCTTGTTGCTAGTATGTTGACAAAATGTATTATTTCTCTGGGCTGTGTTCTAATCCCAAATGAGAGATATACCAGCTTGTTTGGTTTGTAGCCAGATGCTGCTATAACAGCAATCTATGATCTGCCATGGTGGGTAAACCACTTTACAGGGAATTGACTGGGCCACATCAGTCTTATATTTTGCGAGGAAATAGTAAGTCATCTAAATAGTACTACAGATATCACAGAATGGGGCCTTTCTCAATCAACAGTACTTTATCAAACAAAGGATATAGCTTCCTAATGTGGAATAGCACCAAACCAAAAAAAAAAAAAATCAAAATAGTTGAAAACATAACTCCAAATTAGTCATCAAAAATTCATGCAAATCTGAAATAAATTCATAAAAATAAGTCCAGGTTTTGATAAATTGAATCAAGTTGCCTCTCTCTACCACAAACATAATCACAGCAAGGAAGCAATTTTGAAGGCCCTTGGTGTATGGTCAAAGAGCCTCTCAGCCCCTGTAACAGCGCAGTTGCCCTGCTGATCTCTGAATGGCCTGCTGCTGCCTAAGGGAGATGACCATACATATACCAGGAAGTCCCCAGTGAAATATGGTGGCTGTACAATGCCAAATGTTGGCTCTGGCTGACTGCCCAAATACAGCACTGGGGTCCTTAGGCACTGGGCCTGGCACTGAGTAAACTAACCACAGTTTTCGGTGTCCCATACATCAAAGCCATATTGAGGAAAATCATCTTCCATTGGTATGATCATCTAGCTACCTTCTGTTTTGCTCAAGTAAGTGTAAAAAGATAACTGCCCCTATAAAAAGAATTAACCAATTTCACCAGATAAGCGTTTAGCTACTGCAAACAGGACATTTCAACCTCCAAATTCAGATACAGCCCTCATGTAAGACAATTTAAAAAATGACCTTAGACATCATGACTGACACAAGGCAAGACTTACGCCATAATCAAAAGCCAATGCTATTTCCAGGTAAGTGTGGCAATGTTACAATTCTAATGTATACATCACAGATAAGTGCTCTGAGAAAGACCACCCATCACCCAGTTATTGTGTAATTGATTTAAAATGTTTAAGTGATAAAAATATCTGTTAATCATCATTTGCTTGTTTTCCTTGTTCTGCCTTTTCTCATGTATGTGTCTCCATTTTTGATGTGAACTCATCCTACACTGTGAGACCAAGTTTGTAAGTAATGTCACTAACCTCCCTATAATACATTCCCTGGAAGCCAGGCATAGTGGCACATGTCTGTAACTCCAGCTACTCAGGGGGCGAAGGCAGAGGATTATGAGTATCAGGGCAGTTGGCGACATAGTCAGAACCCATCTCGAAACAAAGAGACACAACATGACAATGACAACAGCAAAAACCACTGGCAGCCAAAGACCGCGCAAAAGAGGGTATGTGGAAAAAGAAAAGCCCAGTCACAGAAAGGATTATGAAAACATACCCTGGAAAATGACTGTGAATTGTGTTGTCAGACATTGTCACCAAAGGAAGCTAGCTTCGGCTTCCTCCTCTCACTCTGGGGATATTGATTGGTCTACAGAATTTAAATCAGCCCTTAGAGTGTAAAATAGAATAAGAAAGTAACCGGATGATTTTACATGTCATCAGTGAATGTTTCTCTTTTTTCTTTTCGTGGTATAAGTTTGAACAGATGTGTCTTGCAAACTTAGAAATTGACTTTGTCTTGCTGTATCCCAAAACGACCTCTTCTACAAGCTTCCCCACAATAACTCTTGAGTATATCCTCTCCTGGAGGGTTCTGCCTTTTTCTCTGAGTTAGGCCTCAGATGACAGATGGAAGTTCTGCCACACAAAAAGAATCTGGATCTTGTTTTTCTTCCTGCGGTACTGGTTCTGGGGATTGAACTCAGGGCCTTGCGCTTGCTAGGCAAGAGCTCTACCACTGAGCTAAATCACCAACCCTTTGGGTCTTCTAAGTATAGGTGACTAGCCAAAGCAGGAACCAGTATTTTAGCCATAATAACATCTTAACACCATGATAACTACACGATTGATTCACAATTTAAACTATTTTCAAATTTCTACTTTTATGAAAACATGTTTATCATGATGCTTTCAAATATGGATATTTCGTAGCTGTTTATGATCACATTACATCTAAATCCCAGTAATTTAAGCTCTTCAGGTTAGTATTCTGTCTAACTATATTGGTTTTGAGTTAATTTCCAGTAGAACCAGAGAATACAATCAGATTTTAAACCTGAAAGTACTAAAACAGGGTTTGTCTTGGTAAATGTAGGGCATCGAGTTCATAAATGATAGGACCATACAGCCAGGCAGCAGTTTCTCAGCTCAGCATGCTATGAGCCAGTAAGCAGTCGGCTCTATTTAAATAAGTTAAAAATAGACTAACCAGCAGTTAAAATTTTCAGCACAGCAAAAAGCAGTGAGGACAAGGTTTATTCTTTGATCTCCAAAGGTTTGCTTCATTGAGTCTGATAATGGTGCGTGACGTGAAGAATGTTGGCTGTACTCTGGTCTCACATTACCTGGGTTTTACTTAGTCATCAGTGTAATTTATCTAAGGGCAACTTGCCGCTAAAAAAAGAGCTCAGCTTGAAGCCTTCTAGCTTACGCAGCAGGACTTTCTAAAAATTTTACTGCTGGTAAGGAAACTCTTATTTATGGAATCAGGGATCCTTGTTAACATTTTGACTGTGTCGGCTTGCAAGCAGGAAATTTTTATTTTATTATTTTCTGTTGCTAGAGTGGTGCTATTTGCAAAAGGCTGAAATAAATACAGCTTTAAATATTAGCCCTACATCAGGAAACTAAACTAGAATAAGCATTTAAAAAATGCATACATACATATGTGTGTGTGTGTGTGTGTATTTTCATCTCCATTGTTTTAAAAGTAATAAGTACATTTTTGTAGAGATTTATAGGTAGTAGGTAAAATACAACTTGTTTAAGATTGTGCTATTGGTTAAATATAGTCTTGTGGGAATGCCCATGCTGGAATATGGGAAACTTGGTAATCATTCAGGTAAGTTTTACCAAATCTAGATAAATTTTTCTTGAGAGGGAAAAAGGGAGTCAGTAAATACACTTTGTGAATAAGAATGTTTTTAATTAGATATAAATGAAGGAAGGAAAACATCTAATTCCAGTATCTACCAATAGGATCTCTGTTAAATATTCCATGACCATCACTACATAGTTTACTCTCAGCTATTTGCTTTAAAACCTCCTGGATTTACTTAGGTCCCATCCAACGAAGATAGAGAATAAATGGATTACACTCCATGACAGACGTACAAGAGTAGTTATTTTAATCAGTGAAGAACAGGCTGGGCATAGCAGTGCACAACTGTAATCCCAGCACTCAGTAGTCTAAATCAGGAGATCGCCACAAGTTGGAGGTCATCCTGGGCTACATAGTGAGTTGCAGGACAGCCTAAACTATATAGCAAGACTCTGTTTTAAAAATAAAGTGAAGAACAAAAGTAAGGGTAGAAGATGTAGTAATAACAATTACATAACATGAGTGTCTGATCGAATTGTTTCTCTGATGAGAAACCACAACTGCAAATAAAGACAAAGAGGTATAATAGATATTATATAAAAGGAAGATAATATACAAAGGAGAGGAGAACCAGAAAGAGAGAAGGGGGAAAACCAAGAGGGAAAAAAAGGAAAGAAAAGGGAAAGGGAAATCATGGAAAAATCTTCTGTAAATAGGGAAGGAGGGGTGAAGAAGGGGGGGGACCAAGATACATCATGTACAGGTACAAAATAAATGTGATGAGTGTGATCACTTTATGTACAATGTACCAATACATGTTCTTGGTTATAAATAAATAAATAAACAAATAAAAACAAAAAAAGCAATTATGTAACAGATATACAGATAAGAACTGAACTGAAAATAAAACTAATTTCATTGGTTTTCAGTCTGTAATATTCAGCCATCTATACATCCATTTTCCTACACAATGAATAAATATTTAAATTTGTATAATTATAAGCCAAGCAGCACTACCTATAAATAAAGAGGCTCACATTTAGTGAAACCAAATATATCAAAACAAGTGAATTACACCACAACTGAAGAAATGGCATTTTGATTGTTAACACAAGAGTTGTGGAAATGAAGAGTGTCTTTCTGTGGATGGGCTATTTGAGTTGGGTCTTGAAGAATAAGCAGGAGTTTGCCAGTAGAAAAAGAGGGGAAAGATATTCTAGGTAATCATAACAGCATATAAAAAGACTCAGAGTTGCAGATTAAAATCACATTGATGTATCCATATAAAAGTGAAAGTAGGAAATGAGATGTACAGGAGACATTAGTGAGTTTGTGGATGGATTTCACATACTAGAATTTTTGACAAATTTTAATATTTTATTTTATTTTATTTTATTTTATTTTATTTTATTTTATTTTTGTGGTGCCGGGGATCGAACTCAGGCCCTTGTGCTTGCAAGGCAAGCACTCTAATCACTGAGCTAAATACCCAGCTCCAAATTTTAATATTTTAAAACACAGGTAACGTGTAATTAGTTTATGCTTTTATTTTACAAGAAGATTTTTAAAGTATTTCCCCTTGTGTTCTTTGTTTGTTTTTTGATTATTGACACAGGATCTCATTCTGTAGTTCAGGCTGGCCTTGAACTCACTATGTGGTCCAGACTGACCTCGAACTCGCTGCTATCCTCTTGCCGCAGCCTCTCAAGTGCTGGGATTACAGGTGTGGGCTGCCACGCTCAGCTCTTTTGTGTTTTTATTGATCAGCTTCCTTTTAGTGTGTGTTTCTGCATAGCTTGTTTTCTTCTATGTCTTTTCCAAAATTCTATTAAATATGTTTATCTATATTTTACTTATGACAAAGACATTTAAGACTTTCAGTAATAAACTAATTCTAATAACACCTTGTAACTCTTTAGCATTTTCAAATTATTTTTTTCACAGCATCTAATTCAGTTGTTTCTCCTGACAAAATAGAAAAGCATTCTATGAAATATGTGGCATTCAGAGTCATAAGTAATTTAGCCAATGTTACACAAGAAAATCAATATTCCATGTGTAGAATCTATTCTCTTAGACCACACTACCTTTTAAATCAATTCCTTAATATAATCTCTATCTCCAAACAATATATAACTGACTTTCTTGTTTAATTCTCCATCATTATGCCTTGGCTAAAGACTATAATCACATAGAAATTGAAGTTAATACAATTATATGTAACTAAATTATACTGGATAAATAAAATAATTTAATCTAATGAGAAAGGATCATCTGAAATGTTCTGCTGTATAAAGCACTTTATATATTTGGTTGTTCAATGGTTTCAAAACACAATAACAATTATCATTGTTGAAAGAAGTATATGTACTAGAAAAAAGTGTAAGTCACCATTCAAATGAAAACAGTATGAATATGATAAGCTTCATGAAGTTTTACTCTTGGTACTTTTTCTTAAGAGTATCATTGATGAATAGTCAATAAATATGAATTTTGTACTAAATACACTCCACTGAAATGCTTCAAAATTTTTGTGATAATGAAGCATTTAGCAATGATCAGTTTAAATAAAGACCAGATTTGGGGTAATAAAACTAATGTTGGATTGAACACTGTTCTGTAAGTATGCTTAATAATAGTCAAAGAATCAGTTTTCTCACTTATATAATTCTTAGAATCTCTAAAACTTTAACACTGAAGATGTATGACCAGGTTGGAAAGATGGTTATTCTCATGGTCTCTTTCCATCTTTTGTCTTCGTTTTACATATTTTTAGAGTTTTGTTTTTTTTTACTTTGATAACTATAGAAAATACATACCATCTTGACTATAAGACAATTCTGCTTCCTTTTCAAAACTCCAGCCCAAGAATGAACTAAATACTTCCATTTCTTTATATTTCTACTCTCAGTATAGCTGAGATATGCCATAATTCCAAAAGAATATGAAATAAGGAAATAACAAGAACAAAACTGATATAATGTAAAAAATATTATTGCCCTCTAAATATTTTTCTTCACCATCAAATTTCTTTAAAATACTTTCTTCAATTATTATCTCTATTTATCTTCCAAAAGTCTATAACTTAATCATGTGAGTCATTTAAGTGAGTGTTCTAATAAAAGCACTCAATTTTCACTTATTTTAGAAAACTCAACATCACTGAATAGAGAAAAAAATTATTTTTTAAGAAATATTTTTCTTCATCTCCATAATGTTCAGTAGATATTGTCAAACTAATTTTCATAATCTATCATGTAACATTTAAAAGAGACAAGGGTTTAAAGAGTGGCTTAGTAATAGAGCCTACACCTACCATGCTCACTGCTCTGGATCCAAACTTCAAGACCTAAAAAACAAACAAACAACCAAACAATGAAGTGCATCTTTCAAAATATCAACCCAGGTCACTAATTTGTTTAATCCTACTATGTAAAAATGTTTAAGGTATAAAGATGATTCCTTAAAAAAGAAAAATAAAAACAGTTCAATACAGCAATTATATATTTTCTTTACTATTGATTTTTTCTGATTTATGTAAGTTGACATTTGTAACTAAGTTATTAAATATGGTTAAAAATCATATTTATACTCACTTATTCAAATTTGCATTCTTTTATCGATATTATATAGTATTTGTTTTTATTTACTTTTGGTGCCGGGGATTGAACTCAGGGCCTTGTGCTTGCAAGGCAAGCACTCAAACCACTGCCCCTATTATATGGTACTTGAATGCCACATATTATTTGCCTAACAGTCAATGGCTGGAATCTTTCTTCGTACTTTATCCTTATTTTCTGATTATTTTAGTAGCAATTTCTGCATTTATCACACCACATAATGTTTATGGGATGCTGTTTTATCTGTTATTACCTTTTATTGAGTCTTGGCTCTATAATTTAAAATAATAAGCATCCAATGGTCTTTCAAAGTTTCTCTGAATATCTATGGTTAGAAGACATTCAATCTTGAGTAGAATTCTCAGAAACAGCACACATGCCCAGTATTGTAGTGGTGTTCTTAAATATTAATTTGTTTTCTATGTTCTTGATGTTAGGAGGACACCTCAGTTTGATATACAACCCATGACTCATATTTTCTTTCCCTAAATTTGTTGAAAATAATATTTTATTATCACTTGCCTTGTATATTTTTGATAAAATAAATATTCTCCCTTGTAAATTACTTGATCTTATTGTCTGGCAACTCTAAGCATTATTTCCAATTTATAATTTTAACAGTTTTATAGAGATGTATCTCAGAATTTATTATTCCTATAAATACTCTAAGGTAGCCATGATCCCCATTATGATGGTTTAGATCTAGAATGTCCACCAAAAGGCTCATGTTTTGAGTGGGGTCTCATTAGAGGTAGGTCACTGAGGGAGGGTACGACCTGGAAAGGTATATCTCGCTCTCTCAATTATCAATTCTCTGCTTCATGGCCACCATGGCATGAGCTGCTTTCCTTCACCTTACCATTCTAACATGAAGTTTCTGCCTTTGAGCCAGCCAGTGAACTAAACCTACTGAAATCATGAGCCAAAATAAACCTGAAGTTCTTTAAAATGTGACTGGAGGTTTAGCTCAGTGGTAGAGCACTTGCCTCGCAAGCACAAGGCCCTGAGTTCAATCCCCAGCACCCAAAAAAATAAAAAACAAAACAAAAATAAAATGTGGCTATTGGGTATTGTGCTTCAGCAACAGAAAACTAAGAGACACATACCAGGAATTGGGTCACTGCTGTGACTGTACATGACCTTGTGGTTCAGAAGCTTTTGGAACTCATGGGAGGAATTTTAAAACACTGAGGATGTGGGCTAGGCAAGCCGTAGAATGCTGTAGGCCAAGCTTGATAAGAGATTCTGGTCAGATTTCAAAGACTATAATGCTTATAAAAATGCACAGTTGGGGCTGGGGATTTAGCTCAGTGATTAGAGTGCTTGCCTTGCAAGCACAAGGCCCTGAGTTCAATCCCCGGCACCACCAAAAAAAAAAAATGCACAGTGAAGGCCACGCTAAAGATGTTTGAGTTGGGAAGATGGACTCTATTGCCATTGGTTTAGAGGGAATGTGTTACACTCTGGCAAAAAACTTGTCAACATTTTGCCCCTTTTGAGACTTTGTGGGAGGCTGAGATTAAGGCTGCTAGACTAATAAATCTGGCAGATGAAATTTCAAGGCAGCCCAACCTTCACACTATGTTATGGTTATTCCTACTTGCCTTTAGCCAGACATATAGTTAAAACTAGGAGCAAGTAGCAGATCTAAATGATTTGAAAATTTTGAAAAGTTTTTGGTTTTGCCAGGAAAAAAAAAGCCTGCAAAGTTTGAGCAAAGGAGAGCCTGGTTGCCAAAATAATTTGTATTAAAAAGAAATCAAGTACTTTGCATCAAGAGAATTGGAAAGACGACTTGAAGGCAGGATCCCACACTTCTCATGGGTCCAAAATTGTAAAGCTTATTTGAAAAGAGAGCTCCAGGGTACCATACTCCTTCAGGGCTGCAGAGGAAAATGTTTCCCCAAGTTCAGCCATCCAGACACTTAGAGGACTCTTCAGCCTCCATCCAAATGGCTACTGCTATAACTGACAGCAGACCTTGGCATCATCTGCATTGTGGTGGCTTTACATGCTGCCAGGATACAAAAGTTGTAGGGTCATGACAGCTTCCACCCAGATTTCAAAGTAAAAGTCAGGAAGACCAGGCATTATGCACCTCCCAAACACAGAGAGATCAGTGCATAAATCTATGAGAGGGAAGGTGAAAATGTATTGGTAACCCCAGGAAGTTGAAGATACCAGGAATTGAGTATGTCTGTTGAAAAGAGCTGCAGGCAGTAAGCTGAGCCAGCCCAAAAGAGACCTAGAGGGCTGTAACTGGCAGTGCCAAAGGTATGCAGCTTCCTAAGCCTTTTACATTTCAACACATTTCAACATAACCTGCCCCATGTGCTAGACAGGGGACTATAAGACTTAATGTTGGCCCTGCCTGTGTTTCAATATTGCTTTTGTTCAATTCCTTTCTATCCCCTTCTCTTTTCCTTTTCGAATAGGAATGTTTGCTCTGTCCCATTGTATTTTCTAAATATTTCACTTTTTTTTCATAAAGAAATGGACATGAGTCTTTTGTGGGCCAATGGTGAAATATTATGTTTTTGAGTTAGTATGTCCTCTGAAGGGCTCAAGTATTAAGAGGTTGAGTCTGCTTAGAGGCAGATCACGGAGTACGTGAGCTCTAAGTACACATCTCATTCTCTCACTCTTCCCTTCTCTCTCTACTTCCCACCCACCATAGCAAGAGCAGCTTTTCTCTGCCATGCTGTTCTGCCATGTGGTTTCTGTCAGCCAACTATGGATTGAATCCATAGAAACTATGAGCCAAAAATAAACCTCTCCTCCTGTTAGATGTGGACATTGATCATCATATCTTAGCAATGAGAAAAGGACTAAATATCTACCTGTACATAATTTCAGTTATTTTTATTTACAGAAAGTTTTAGATTATATTTTTTTTAAATTTTATTTTAATGGTACAATTTAGATGTATGTAGTGATAACATTCATCATAGGAGATTTGTACCTGTACGTGATATATCTTGTTGCTTCTTTTTTTCCATTCCCCTCCCCTCCCTTCACCCCTCCTCCCTCCTTTTTTACAAAAGCTTTGTTTCCATTTTTTCCTTCTATCTCTCATTTCTCTTGTCCCTCTGTTCCTGTCTCCCTCCCCCTCCCTTGTTCCCTTTCCCACTTAAACACTTTCTTCCCTTTCCCAATAAAATACATTTTAGTCTTTATTTACACTTTCTGATTCTCACATCAGAGAATGTGGTATTTAAACATGTGTGTCTGATTAATTTCACTTAAGATGATGGTCTCAAAATGCATCCATTTACCTAGAAGTATCTCAAGCTTATCATTCTTTATTGCAGACTAGTACTCCATTGCATAAAAAAATCCACATTTTCTTTATCCATTCCTCAGTTGATGGGCATTTGGGCTGTATCCAAGATTTAGCTATTACAAGCTGTGCTGCTATAAACATGGGTGTGCGTGTATCACTATGGTTTGATGCTTTTAATTCTTTTGGGAAGATACCAAGAAGGGCAATAGCTGGATCAAGTTGTGGGAGTGTAGACTGGTGCAACCACTATGGAAATCAGTGTGGAGATTCCTCAGGGAACTAGGACTGTATTTTCAATGTTTTTTGTTCCATTTAGTTTTATTTTTCTATTCAGGCACTCCAATATTCATGTTGGTTCTTTTTTGCATGGCCCCTATTTCTACTTGTTCAAAATATACTACAAAGCTGTGAAAATCAAAATAATCTGTTACTTCAAAAAGATATATGGAGAGGGGTGTGTGTGTGTGTGAGTGTGTGTGTGTGTATGTGTTTTACAAAGAAATGTGAAGCATACAACTGAGAGTTCAAAAATTACCCTCACTTTTACACTTAATTGATTTTAACCAGGGTACCAAACAACTCAAGTCTGTTCATCAGATGTTACTAAACCAAATGGATATCTGCATGCAAAATAATGAATGGACTCCTATCGCATCCCATGTACAAAGATTAACTCGATGGATTGAATTTCTAAATATGAGTTAAAAGGATGAAAGTTTTAAAAACTGTATCTTCAAAATTATGGACTAATAATGTATCATAGTATACTTTCTGTTATTGTAATACCTGAGAGTGAGTAATTTGTAAAGAATAGACATTTATATCTTATAGGCTGTAGGCTGGGAAGTACAAAATCAAGGTTCCAGGATTTGGTATGGGCCTTCCTGCTGCATCATGACATAGCAGGCCACATCATGGAAAAAAGTGAGAGTGGGAGTTCACGTCTCTCTTCCTTCTTCTTATAAAGCCACTATTCCTGTTGCAGGTGCCCTAGTCCCACGACCTCAAGTAACTCCAATTACCCCAAATATTGCCTATATATGAATTTAACTACTAAGTTTTCAATACAGACCTTTTGTGGGACACATTCAAACAATAAAAAAGGTTCATTTTTATAACAACAAAAGCAAAAGCAATGAAGAAATATATGAATTGGACTTCATCAAGATTCAAAGTTCGTGTGCTTCAGAGAACACTATCACTAAAGTAAAAAGATAGCCCACAGGATGGGAAAAAATACTTGCAAACCCTGCACACATACATGACTACACCTAGACTCCATAAACAGCACTCAAAACTTGTCATAGTCCAATTTCCATTGGTGAAACCAAAATAATATAGACTTGGTAAGTTATAAAGAAAAAAGTTTGTTTTGGCTCACAGTTTCATCAAAGATTAAAGGACTATATATTTTAATGCCCTTCTAGATGGCTGAATTTTGAGGTGGTACAGGTCATCACTTGGAGAGAGACAGAAAGAATGAGAAAGATGTAAGCCAAATGAGTTTTTAGAGTAATGACATTCTTGAGATACCCTTTAACCCATCAACCACCTAGATGTACTAATTTATTAATGAAAGAAGAGTTTTAATCATCTTCGGAAGATCCTCTGTGGTGCCAATTTTCAATATTTTACGATAGGACTAAATTTCTTAGGGGGAGGACAAGTCAAATTCAAAACATAACACAATTCATTATCATAAATTATCCAAATACAACACGGTCAATATGATAAATAGACATTTATACAAAGAGGAAACAAATTTCTAGTGAAAATGCACATGAAAAAATGCTCATCATCATTTTCCGCAAGAGAAATGAAAATATATATCACAATGAGAAGCAAATTAATACTCATTAAGATGGCTATAGTTGAAAAAAAACAGGTAATGACAAAACTTTCCAAGGATATGGAGAAACTGGAACTCTCATATACAGCAGTATATAGTAATGATATATCTACATTAGTAAATGTTCTGACAGTTCTCAAAATATTAAGCACAACATTTTCACCCATTTTCCCAAGGGCAATGAAAACACAAAAACTGCACACAAGCATTCATCACAGCCTCACTTATAAAAGTAAAAATGCAGAAACAACTTAAATGTCTATCAAATGATCAATGGATAAAGAAGACCTATTATATCTGTATAACATAAATTATTTATCAATAAAAAGAATGAAATAGTGATACAAATCACAGTATAGATGATCCCTGAAATCATTTTGCTAAGCAAAGGATCCAGTAAAAAGATCAAGCATTGTATGTTTCAATCTATATAAAATGTCTAGCTGAAGCAAATCTATAAACACAAAAAAATTAACTAGGTATTGACTACAGATGGTGACCACTAAAACATTTGAGGAGGGATGCTGAAAAATGTCCTAAAACTCATTGCAATGATGACTGAACAACTTTGAATATACTAAAAAACCAAAGTTTGACAGTTTCAATGTGAATATGGTTGCATGTTTATTATACCTCAATAAAACCATTACAAAACAGATAAAATATCTTTTTCAGACATCATTTTTCTTTGAAATTTTTAGAACAATGGGATAAGTTCTCTCAGTGTGCTCCAAGTGGAATTTGGAGCTCAGTATACTGTTTTGACTATTTCCCTGTTAGCATAAAAAATTAGAGAAACCAGTCAGATCTTATAGGGAATCCAAAAACAGTAACAAAATTCACTTCCTAGTTTAAAAAAAATTTGAGCTGTTCAT
This sequence comes from Hystrix cristata, assembly GCA_004026905.1. Classification (NCBI taxonomy): domain Eukaryota; kingdom Metazoa; phylum Chordata; class Mammalia; order Rodentia; family Hystricidae; genus Hystrix; species Hystrix cristata. The sequence goes on along the minus strand of PVJO010006640.1, from coordinate 5,496 downwards.
AAATGATGTCAGTCTTTTTGACATTTTTTTCAGAATATTAAGTGGCTTTGGAATCCATGTTATAATGTTGTGGCTTTTGTGCTGGACTATTCAGCATTCCTATCTTTTTTTTCCATGTGTATCTGTTTTTGCTTCTTTTTCAAGATAATTATTCTTTAGATTCTAGACCCCATTAAGTTTCTCATAAAAAAAATTATACTTGAATTTCAATTTATTCATCAGCACTTTTGCTTGCCTAATTTTTGGTATGTAATTTTCATGTGTTGATATGAAAATTTGTAAAGCTTTGTGCTGAATAGAAGAGATGTATAATCATCTAATAATGTATACAGATTGAACGAATACTGCTTCAAAAAACACCATTTTTTTTTTTTTTTTTGGCCCCGGGGATCAAACTCGGGGCCTTGTGCTTGCAAGACAAGCACTCTAACCCCTGAGCTAAATCCCCAGCCCAAAACACCATGTTTTAAAAACATACTTCTACTCTTTTGAATGAGTCTTATTCAAATTGAAGTGCTGCCAATATAACAGCATCAAGAGATGATTAGGTGCAAGGTGCCTTCCCTTGTGAGTGGGATGAAGGCTCTTATAACAGAGGCTCGATGCACTTAAAGTGCAGCTCACTGCTCTTCCACCTTTTACCCTGTGAGAACACAGCATTCCCTCCTTCCAAGAGAAAATAAATTTCTCTTCTTTTTAAACTACCTGGTCTCAGGTGTTTTTCTATAGCAGCAGAAGACTAAGACTCATTAAAATAATACTTCAACAGAGCCATTTGTGCTCTGTCAAGGGCAACTGAATCAACTATTATCTTAGTATTCAAAGGAGCATGTCTGTTCAGTTCAATAAATACCAAACTTAGCATTATCAGGGACCTCCAGGACTCTGGAGATAATTATGAATAGGATACAGTCTCTTCTTTCAAAGTTTAAAACTAGAAAATGGAGCATTCATTATAATGTGCATGAGGCATTTCCCCAGTTGACATAAGAAGTCATGTGGAAACATGACCTTCATATGAAGCTCATTCTTCCACAGATCCTGGTATATCACCTGCCTTTTAAAGTAGTCATTCAAGTTAAGGTCAATGTTATCATTCCTGCTGGTGAAACAGTATTTTGCTTTCATAGCAAATATTCCCTATGCTATTATTCTAGAATTATAGCTAGGAATTATTCAAAGTCATTAACGTAGCTATTAGTGTTCCTGGGCCTTATTTTCAATGTACGGAAGTTCAATTTCCCCTTTGAATACAAGCCTAAAATGTCGACATTGTATCATTGAAACAGCAGCTGTCAGAATGATAAAATCACTTTTTAATCCATCAAAGAGCTACGCCTAGGGTAACCATAAAGTCAAACCTGACTGCCTTGATTGCTTAGAGATGAGACTTTCAGGGCCCTTTAAAATATGAGATCATGAAACAAACTATCTTTAAAATGGTCTTCTGCCTTCCAGTTTTCTAATTTCTAACTGAAATTGCCTATCACCTTGAGGGGGTGGAGAATAAGCATTAAAATAGACATTTAAAAGAAAATTTACTTTTCAGGGAGTGTCTGTGATGACAGCAGAAGGGAATGAAAAGATCACTGTTAACTACCAACTCATATGGCTTCAGAAGTATGCTCCTTATGAGTTAGAAATTCTTCGGCATCCCAGCAATTATAAGCCAGGCACTCATTCTGTTGATTATGAAGGGATATCTTAAATTCCTTCTGTAGATGCCGCCAGTCTCCACAACATTCAGTGCTTTGTATGATGGTACTCAGCTACTTGCAGGAAATTATGCCAAATCTGAGTGATTAGTTGGATTCTTCCATTGACCAAAAATAGTTTTGTCATTAGCACTTTAACCTTTAATACCTGAGTTTCTTTGAAAATAGATTGGGTAAATTAAATGACTGACTGGTATGATCATTAAAAAAAAAAACAAAACAGGATTTGTGATAAATAAAAATCATTATTTTTTTACAATAACTGCCTATGACTAGCTAGCAAGGTAGTTTAATTCAACAAAATAGCACTTACTATATATTCCATGACCAAGACAAAAACGATTTAAGAATAGAAGATAACACACTAATGGAGATGAAAAATCATACTGGATATCTTACCAGTGAGATAAAGAAAGTTATAAAATCACAAGAACTAGCAGTGTTCTCCAGGACTGTTGAGAGACTTTGCACATGGACAAAAACCAAAGAGCATCAACCCTTTGTAGCATATCATGTCAACTCATGTGTCTTAGTCACTTCCTTATTGCTGGGACAAAACACCCAACATCCACAATTTAAAGGAGGAGAGGTTTATTTTGGCTCATGTTTTTAGTCCATGGTCAGCTGAAACAATATGTTAGAAGGGCATGAGTAGAAGACAGCTACTCATCTTATGGCACCCAGGGAGAAGAGTGTGAAGGGAGAAAATGGGGATGGAAGTACAGCCTCCTAGGTCATACTCCCAGTACCTCACTGTTATGGTATGGATCTGGGGTGTCCACAAAAGCATCATGTATTTGGACCATGATTGGATCCTAGGGGCACCACACTTAATCTGTTCAATGTGCTATTAAAAGGTGGAGTTGGTTGAAGGGGGGCCACTGGGAGTGTTAACTAGAAGGGTGTTTTCCTCTACTTATCTCCTCCCTTTGCTCTGTTCCCTGGCTGCCTGATGGGATGCACAGCCTTCAACCTCCAGACTCTTCCACTCTGCTCTTATTGCTTTGGACCCACCCTGTCAAAGACTGAATCCTCCAAAAACATTGAGTCAAAATCAGCCTCTCCTTCATTAAGTTGCAGATGCCAGTTACTGTGCATCAGTGATGAAAATATGACTAAGACTTTGGTATAGAGGGTGTGGTTTTTCCACGTCTATATCTGACCATGTGGTACAACAGACTTTAGAAGTGGTTCATAAGAGGAGTTGAAAAGGTTCGAAGGTAAAAACTGGTGCAGGCCAAGAATACTGTAAACCAAGCTTGAGAGGAGATTCTGCTCAGAGTTTAGAAAACCACAGTGCTCAAAGAAAAGCAGACAATAAAGTCAGGCTAAGGAAGTTTCAGTTAGAAACAAAGATTCTGCTGGCAGTTGGGCTAGAAGGCCATGTGTGTTATTCTCTGGAAGAAAATTTGCCTACATTTGCCCTCAAAACTCTAAGAGTTTTTGGGATACAGATGAATCTGGTAGAGACCATTTCAAGGAACCCAAAGTTAGAGCTGCAGCATGGATGCTTCTGGTAGCTTTTAGCCATTTTTATAGGGAAATCAGGAGCAAAGGATAGAGCTAAGTAATTGAAAACTTTACAGTTTTCTGAAAAAAGAAACTGCTTACACAGTTGGGACCTTGAGTACTTCCTTGATAAAATGATTCACATTAAAATGAAGCCAAGTGCTTTGCATCAGGACAATAAGGATGATGCCATGAGGGCATTCCAGAAATCAGAAAAAAAAAAACACCACCCTTTGCTGGTTCAAGAGTATAAAAGCTGAGAACTCCTTTTAAATACTTTGCTTTGAGAAGAGAGCCCTAGGGCACCCTGCTCCAGAAAGCCCACCTAGGAAATTGGTTTCCAGTAATTTGGTTCACAGTGCTTAGTTATCCAGGCACTGAGAGGACTCTACAGTCATGATACAAAGGGCCTGGCTACTGCTTCAGCTGACAGCAGACTTAGGCATCATCTATGTAGTGCTGATTATATAGGCATGGAACATATAAAAGTTGTGGGGTCAGAAAGGCTGCCATCCAGACTTCAGAGGAAGGGCTGGAAGGCCAGGCAGTGTGCCTCTGAAAGGTTAGTGGAAGAAGTTGTGAAACGGGCGTAGTGGTTAGAGTGCTTGCCTAGCAAGCACAAAGCCCAGCATAAAAAGAAAAGAAAAAAAAAAAAGAAGTTGTGAAAGTGAAGATAAAAGTTTAGTAAAGACCCCAGGAAGTTGGAGAAGCCAGGAATTTGGAATATCTGAGGAAATCTGTAGGCAGTGAGCAAAGCCAGACAAAGGGAGAGGCCATGTGGGCTGAAAAAGCAATAGTGTAGAGGCAGAGCTCCCCAAACCTTTCAGATCTCACATCTCACCACAACTGGCCATGGGTGCTGACATAAAACTATTGATTTAATATTTGCCTGCTGGGTTTTGGTCTTGCTTTGGTTTAATTCCTTTTTATCCCCCATTTCTCTTTTTTGGGATGGAGATGATTATCCAGTGTCATTTTATGTTGGAAGTGTTGAACGGTCTTTCTTATTTATTTCTTTTTTTACTGGGCCTCATAGCTAAGAGTTTGCTTTTAATCACATAGGACACTTTGGACTTGGACTCTTCACCAGTGCTAGAACTTTTAACACTGTGACAACTGTTATGGTTTGTGTCTAGATGTCCCCTCAAAGTTTCATGTGGTAAGAGGTTGCTGGATCTAGAATGTGTGATGCTGGGATTAAGGGCATGTGATTATTAAATCAATCCATTGGTTTAGCACCGCCCTAATCCTAGCAGCCTGGATAAGATATAAGGTACAGGAAGAAGCTGGTTAGCCCCCTTGCTTGCATCCCTTGCTTACCTTGCTGCCTTCTGCCTGTCTGCCATGCCACCCTGCCTCAGATTCAGCTGATTACGGACTGAAACCTCTACAAACTGTGAGCCAAATAAACCTTTCTTCCCCTAACTTTGGGTGTCTGGTATTTGTCTCAGCAACAAGAGAAAAGTAACTAAGACAGCATCTTTTACAGACAAACTAAATGCATGCTGCATAAAGAGATGGACACGAGCCTTTAGGGACCAGTTATACAATATTATGCTTTAGGTATGAGGTATCCTCCAAAATTCTCGTATATTTGGATATTTGTTGGATCATTGAGCCATTACACTGAATTTGCCAAATATACTGTAAGGAGCTGAGACTTGGCTGTATAGCAGTCACTGGAGGTGGGGAAGACCTCCTTTTCTGGCCCTTCCCTTCCCCTCTGTTGTTTGGCTGCCATCATGAGAGCAGTCTTCCTCCACAAGACCTTTCCACTTTGCCCTTCCTCCCTTGGAGCCAGACGACCATAGGCTCAACCCTTTAAACACTGTCAGCTAAAGTATTATGGCCAGTGAAAAGACAATGACTAAGACCTGTGTCTCTTTCAACCGGGCCTCACCTCTTTATAGTACTTTTAGCTATAAATCAGTAGATGAATCCACTAATGAGTATAGTGTCTCCTCAATACAACCATCTTCCAAACACAAGAGAATTTTAGAATACATTCAGTGACATTAATGATGTCACTGAAAATTTTTTTTTTAAAGTTCATTTCAGTGCATCGGAAGATAAACAACGGCAACATACTTTGGAAAAGTACTTTCAAAGAATATAAATTATTGCCGATATAAGGCTGACTTTAGTAAAGATCCTTTCTACAATGCTGCAGAGCTAATGAAATGTGACTGTGTATGTATTTTTGAGAATATCATGTACATACTACTCATGCAGTTAAATTTTACTTAGACACAGTGAAGAAACGGCACTCTAT